>JAWQUT010000059.1:1252889-1263058 GCA_033807755.1 Ellobium chinense
GGGAGGGATACTTACCTCTATAAAGGCTGTGAGAAGTGATCCAAAGCCCACCAAGCCTATGTTGAAGAAAAACCAAACCAACTGTGGCAGGTACATACAGTCCTCTGTAATACATCTGTCCACCACTTTGTTCAGTGTTAAGAAAAAGATATTAACTTTAAACATTCCAAATGCAGCATAAGATACAAGTACTTTTTCACTCTTACCCAAATACTCAGTCACTAGGTTGTTGCTTCATCTGTATAATATACTGATGCTATATCTGACTGTTGACTAGATTCACCTATTACATTCTGTCCCAGCTGTGATAGCTACACACTAGATGACATTATGCAATGTCATAGTCAATTCATGATGGCTGGTTCCACACTGCCAGATATAACTTCCCTACTTTTCAGGATGGAAATAGGCCATGGATAAAAAACCTGGAAATTTCTGTGAGTTCTCAGAAACAGTATCTTCAATAAATACAGAGTTTTCAGTGACAGTTATAAACATCTGGAAATCCAGTTAAACTAGGGCAAGTTCCATCCTTGTCTTTTCTACCAGTCTTTGTAATAACTTAAGTTTTACTCCACCTATTTTAACTCCCCTAATTGAAAAGGCAGTTCTACACATATCACTCCTGAGGATGCACAGCAATTTATCTTTTCATGTTATCAGTAACATTATCATTGCAATGTGTGTCAATTGCCTCCACAGTGTACTCCGCAATAATAAAACATGGTGTGTAAGAGAACAAAAAACATTCCCAAATAGTTTAGTGCATCGATTTCCAGTGATTATGCTTTGAAATCATTAAGTATTTACAAGATGTTAAATGAATTTGATAGTTTGATTGATAATAAAAGAATACAGTCTTTGACGGACTGAAACTTGACTCCAGACACTTTCTCCACCCCAAAGTCTATTAATCCAGCAGTAAGACCAGTCAAGACACCAATAATGAAACAGATAATCCATCTGCGAACACCTCGCCAGTAGAGTTTCTGAAAAACAAATACACGTGAATGAGTTCTGGAAAACACAAGTTCAAACTTCCTTTTTTATGAAGACCAATTACATATCATGAGTAAAAGGCTGGCAGCTATAAATCAAGTAGAATATGGGAAACCATCACTTACACTAGCAGGTTGTTAAAGCGAAAAAGATAATCCCAATATCTTACATGGAAATACAGTGCCACAATACTGAAGGATGCTTTAAGGAGATATACTTCTGTCAAGATAGAGAAAGCTTGTTGATAATAGGAGTTTTAAGAGACCAGATTTCCTCTTGGTCACATTCATATTGAGATGGTCAGATGATAGTAAATGTAGAATTCATGTCTTTTTAATACGTTACTCATTATCGCTAGCTTGTGTCATTGATCAGCTCCATCTTACTAAGACAAGTTCCTTTACATAGAATGCTGATATGGCTTAAGACAGACAGTTCTGGTGATGTTACTGTCACTCTGGTCAGAAACTAGACAGATGCTTTAGTACATACCACTCGTCTGGAACTTTTCTCCTTCTCCTCATTCTGATACAGCAAGTTGTCTGAGACTTCATAGTCCAGGCTCTGAAACAGGATCCAGAGATTAACAGTACACTTAACAACAACATGAATGAAAATATCATTAATGATAAACTTTGCAATCAGATTAAAGTTCAGTTGTGTGTAAGTCAGTCGTTCTTATATAGAGGCTTCTCAAAATCTTCTCTTCATTAGTTTCGCCTGTCATTGCAAGTCTTGAACGTTATCTGTGTTCTGAGAATGGAGTTTAATGTGCTGTGCATAATATGGGTTATATACGTCCTAACCTACAAACTGGACATCCAATGTGAAGCACAGAGCACATAATGGTTTACTGAGTGAGAGGGCACAGAGTCAAAGTGAGCGAGTTTACCGAGTGAGTGGTTTTCTGTTGTGACGATAACCGTGAATATCTATGTATGTCGCATTTCTGGACGTCTGGATGCGTGCGAAGAGTCTTATTGTAGTTTGCTTTGTCGTGATCTCGTATAAGTACTGTTATTACTATTACTGTGTACATGTATACTTCAACCAAGTCAATTTTCCATATTATGAATAATAAAGTTATTCTTCTTATTATTATTCTTCTAAATGATAATCAAATGAGTAAAGACCAAGTACTTCTCTCCTATTAAATCTGCTTTTCACATATTACATGAAGCTTAAAGCCCCAAGATGAAAGAAGCTTTCTCTGCTTGAAGATACGCTGCATGTCCTTTTGAAATACAGTGAGGCTGCAGAACATTACCCTTAACCCATGTGACACAATAAACTATTTTGAGGGCACAAAAAAGACATCAATGTGAGGTTATACCAAAAGACATGCTATGAGACACTGCAAAACCTGAAGTATTTTTATTTTGATTACAAAAAAAACAAAAACAATAACACAAACAAATCCCAGCTTCCTCACTATTTGCTAGTCCTACTGTATTACTTTGAGAATAAATGTTAAGATAACCACACTGATTATCATATTTTTGTAATACGTATCTGAAACCTCTCCTCCACATGGAAGTTTTTGTTGTATCTTTCAACATTTTCATCCTGAAGTGCTATTTTATCACACTCACCCATCTCACTCAAAGAATAATATTAGCCAATTCTAAATATGCTGTGACCAATGTTTCCCTACCTCATATGCAGCCCTCAGGAGATGTTCTTGTTCAAACTTGATATGTGGGGCAATGTGAGAGTGAGAGCGGGGCCTTTCTGCATCCCGAAGAAAGGTGCTGCTTGAGATAATTTCATCTTCTGTAATGTGGTCACCTGCATCATGCGCTCTGTTAACCTGTAACATTAAAAATTGACAAAATCCAATTACCATGAGGATTTTCATGTGCGTTTAACTGAAGCACAGACATTTGAAATTAGCATATATAAATGCTAGTTTGCAATAATGATTATATCAAAAATTTGGCAATAATAGGGTTAGGGTAAGGATTAGGTACCTGTTCTATTTATGCCCAGGAAAAAAACCCTCCTTGTCTATACAGAAATAGGACAATTCGAGGTTTCGTCTCTGGAATGAATATCATTTAGCGGCAGTATAGTTGTGGTGGGAGGCCCTCCAAACCATTTCTCTGTTACCCACTATAAATGCTGAAGTCAGCCTCTTTATTTATATCGCTGCATCACCCTGCACAAATTTGATAGGAGGAGATCAGTAGTAACAGTGGAATTTATTTAACATTGGTACCATTTTGTAGTGAAATGAATGTGCTTGACAGCTGAAAGTTGCATATTTCTCCAGGGAACCAACAAAGGCTATCAACACCTCATCCAATTCACCTCAAGTGAGTCAAACTGTTGAAAATTTTCTGTGTCCCTCTGCAAATATACCTCACCACAGAATATTCATCCTCTGTCATTAAAGAAGCAAGATAGAGACACTTTAACAGTAGAGAATGCATCACTACTGACTACTCAAAACATATGTAGGAAATAATTAAATGTGGGGAGGGGTTTAGGTTTGTGACACCTATTAGAAGGGCAAATCACTCATAGTGTACAACCCAATTAATCCGCTAATATATAAAATCCCCCTTTTAGGGGGCCCTGCCAGCCAGTGTTAGGGTGTAGAAATGTGTAAAAAGACCTGTGATCTAAATAAAGCATCCAATTTTAAAGTTTCAGGTACAATTTGAGCCTTCTAGATAAAAAAATAAAATGTGTAGGCCTATGTATTCGCACACGGTCAAAAGCAGCCAAATGAAAAATTGGGGACCAAATCAGAATTTGAGGTGACCTTTTTCAAAAGACATTTGTGAAAATTTTGGGCGTTGACCCCCATTTTTCTTCCCGTTAAAAGATCGGGCAAAAGAAGTACTTTAACCTCCATGGAAGAAATTTTCCCAAATCACAGTGGTATATTTAGAATAACACAAAATGTTAATAGGGCTAAAAGAAGAAAAAACAAGAGGTGTCAAAGACCTAAACGTCTGTCATCTTGATTATATAATTTTAGGACACGGTTATTCGTACAATTGTGTGAATAACTATAACTGGTTATTCGTACAATTGTTTGAATAACTGTAACTGGTTATTCGTACATTTGTTTGATTAACTATAACTGGTTAATGAAGGGAGAGGGTTATTCGTACAATGGCCTTCTCTAACGACAGCACTGATTCCATGACTTGTCTAGACTAAATGAACTGTATCATCGGTGCTGTCGTTAGAGATAGCCCGTACACTTGTTTGAATAACTATAACTCAAATAACTGGTTATTCGCACAATTGTTTGTATAGCTGTAACTGGTTATTCGTACAATTGTTTGAATAACTGTAACTGGTTATTCGTACATTTGTTTGAATAACTATAGGTATGAAGATGCCAACAGCACCTGGCATTTTGATATGCAATTTTAAATAGTTCCTATAAAATCAGAATGGAGTGGCCTGGCCTTGGTCTACCTTTCGAAATCGCGGGCAAAAATATCATCGAATTCCCGGGTTCGTCAAATTCTATTTAGAGAAAATAGTTGCGTGAATATACAGCATACTACATAATATATAATCGCACTTTACTAAATAGGCCTACTACATACAATTACAACACTGGCAAGACTAAACTAGTTACACTATATGGTCACACTAACACACTAGACTAGATCTAAACAAATCATCACTAAGCATGTTATTTGTACAATTATGCAGCATTTGTACGTACAATATTGTTCGGATAACTAGTGCGAGTTATTAGTACAATTGTGCGGATAACCACTCCGATAATTTTATTAGTTTATCTGGCTCTTTTTAAGGTAACCTGTTTAGATCTATTATCTCGGAGATATTAAATGTCATGCAGTGAAAAATACCGCATTTCGCGCTGAGTTGTGCCCACACTATAATGCAGTATAGACTAGCACTAGACCCTATTCGTTTATCTTTGACAACTGATAAATCTGTCTCTTAGTCTTACTTACCACTGAATTGGCACGGTCTACTCTTGCTTCTCCTCCAACATAATGTCTATCCGAATTTGGTTTTGGCGTCTCCTTCAAGAGTGGGGTATTTTCGTCATCTGTTGCCATCTTTTCACATCAACTCAAAAGGAATTGCCATGCTCGCCCATAAAGGGTATTTTTCTGCTTGAGATAACACACATACACATCCTTCTCATCACTTTCTGTTTTCAGGAAAGTAAGTCACGTGATAATAAATATCACGTGACTCAAGTTTAGTGGTGGTCTAAGTACCTGCCATCTTTCTAACTTACCAGAATATCTTCCAATTTTCAATAATATTATATTTTCTGCCCCACAAAAGCCCCAAAGTAATGTACATAGATTCAGTCCAGATAACTCAGTTTGTTTTAACCTCATGCCACTGAACTATGTGTTTTATTATCTTGCCTGTCTTAAATAAAGATCGCTATTGTAATGACTCGTAAACTTTGTAATGACTCGTAAACTGAGAGTATCTACTGTCATTTTTCACATAAATAGAAATTAGATTTGACCTTAAAATTATATGCGAAGGGTTAAAATTATTATGTGAAGATGATAAGTAGCTACCGTGCTGGATGCTGGAGTAGGTGCAAGATTAATTGGTTGATGCCAAGTTCCACCAACTTTGGTTGGATGTTGAGTTTTACACGACACACGCCTATCTCTCAAAAAAAGGCATCGATGAAAATGGTTCAAAAGAATAGATAATAAATTGAAGAAGTCACTATATCTGGAGCTTTTTTGGCAGTTATACAGACAAATGAACGATATAAAGATCTAACGATTACTTCTTGAAGCTAGCAAAATATGTCTCTGCTTAAATTTGCTGTTCAATTCCAGTTTTCATCTGCGGGTTGACAGAAAGTCTAGTCAGGCCTAGATCTAGTTTTTAAAGACGGGCACTTAGCTCTTCCGGGTTAAAGGGTATAACACTGCAATTTCGCTGCAACCATGGCGGATGAGATAGACGACGATCCTGTCGTGGATGAGGTAAACATGTGGTCTGACACAGAATGAATGAAAGTGACTTCGTAGTTTGCTTCGCATTTTGCATGCCACATTAGATGAATAATCAGCTGCGTCTACAACCACCTTGTTGAGAAATTAGGTTAAATCTGGCTTCGATTAGTCCCATCCTCAATACGTTCATTCAATCATTGAACATTGTCAACACGTCAACGTGAACAAGTGACTGACCGCAAAGATGAATCGGTTTGAATTGGGCACGTGGGCTACTGAGGGGCAGTGAACGAATGGAAACATAACAGCTGACTATGAAGAATAGGCAAGATCTGCTTATAGACTAGCTGATTGCTAATAGCAGCAATAATCTTTCAGCCAGCAGTTCAGCTGAGAAAAGTATCCTCGAGGAAGTGCGGCAGTGCCGGTAACCGCCGACTTATTACAGTATTTACCGCGATTTCTCGATTAGATTTGCTTACAGAATCTTACCAGACTTTCAGATTTTAAGCAAAGACCATTTTTACGTCAGTTCAGCTTTGTTTTGAGTTGCAGAAGTCAACCACCACCTTGAAATAATTATCAATTCAATTCTATTCAATTCAATTCAATTATCAATTGTTGTCTCTGTCGATATTTCACTACCATCGGCGTCGTGCCGATTACCGCCGCTCTACTTCCGGATCAATATGCAGTGACGATATTGCCACCGGTACAGATTTTTCCAGTAGGGCAGGGTAAAATGGCTTCGCGAAAAGCCATTTTTCATAGGAAGCAATCGCTCGTAATTTTTTGGAAAATAAAGTATGAAATTTCGGATCAATGCATAAAATGCTTGGCTTTATTCTGTTTAATTGTAAACTCACATATTTTTTTTTTTAAATTTCATACCGTGAGTAGGGAAATAGAGAAAAAATATCATCTCGCTATTGGGGAAAAGCACATGGCCAGAGTGGCAACACAGACATGCGGCCCGCCGCTTTAGCGATGTTAGACCTTAATTTTTCCCCCCTCAAAGGAAGTCATTTCCTTGAGAAACGTTACAAGATAGATGTCATATAACTTTACTGAAAATCAGATTAAGCTCACTATTTTTCTATTTACACAATATGTTTATGAATTATTGCATTTATCATTTCACAAAACAATAAAATGTCACGGTTGTTGCGTCGCCACTTTCAGTGGGCAAGAATGTGCGACGTGGTCTTGGTAAATTGATCATGCAAACCTCTAAATCATTTCTTTTTCCACCATTCTAAATTATTTTGTTGGAGAAATTCAAATAAATGAAACACCATCTGCTGTCATAATCCAAGGGAAATCACAATAAATTTGGAGGGAAACTAGCTGCAAACGAATGATGGCTATTACTGGCACGAGCCAGTTACTGGCACTAGAGGATATTTATTGTTTAAAGGAAAGTTGCATCATCCTACAGACCTTGTTGAATCACACGATGCCCTGTTATTCCAATAAAACAGCCTTTCAAGTGTCTGTCAACATGATATAATGCCTCTACCTGCTCCAGACAACCTACAGGACAGGGTTACGTTTCAAATGCAGTGCCTGAATTCTTACATCCACTGCGCACATGGCAGCCATACGCTTACATCAGATACGTTCTACCCGCACAGCCAAGCTGTCTAGACAGTGCTTTGCGGACGGGTGATAAGATATTTGTATAAATCTTTTAATTCCATCGTAAACGGCAGCTGTGTCAAACAAAATCATGCTGAGTCTGAGGCAATAAAAATGCAGAATACTTACACTATCAAACTTTACTTTTGAATTTGGACCAAAACCTTAATTGAAAGCTAAATAATAAATTGTCAGATAGAAGTGTCTGCAGTTGCTGGAACGTATCTGACATCATCATTTTGCCACAAGTTGCTGCTGTTCGGGGAGGGGCGCATAACTCTAGATGTAAGAGCAACTCCAGCTAACCCCAGCTATTTTTATTGCGTCATATTACACATGTGTGCAGTAACTGAACGATGCTCTTTCTTCGCCAGATTGTCTCGGTATGCACCAGAGATAATTTTCAGAGGGAAAAAGTATTGGAAAACAGAAAATTATTTTTGACATGCGTGTCCATGTTTAAGTAATTAGGCTATAGCATTGGGTGGTCGAATATCGTGACTCTAACAATTCGCAGAAGAATGTTTTAAAACTTATGAAATCAGTAGCAAAATGCTCAACTCAGCCTAAATAGCATCCAAATCCAATCAGAAAAATTATATTTGTTTAGAATCCCATTCCGAACAGCCGAAGCTCTTGGATTTAAAAGTTTCTCACTTGAAAGTTTGTGCTCTGTCCTGCCCAGTTCTTGGGATTGCGACATCTTTCAATGCCAATGCCATTGACTTTTTTGTTACAGGTAGATCTGGATCTATCATGTAGCTTGATGACAATGGGTTGAAAGCTCAGCATTTTTAAAGAAAATTCTTCAGTATCATTCACGTTAGATGAAATAGTTAGTACATCTGTCCTTCAGAACACAAAAGAGATGCTGTACCAAAGTTTAAGGACTGAAAAACAGACAAAAAAATTGCAACAATTACCACTCTCCATGTCGGCTTCTTTCGTTTGTCACTAGAAATTGGTGATTCAAATGTTAGATTTAGCTCAAATAATAATTGTTTCATGGGCTCATAGGTGTGACAGGGTGTTACAATTCTTTTAAAATGTCAGTAATTTAGACTTTTGATCTCTGCCATAAAGTATGAAAATCAATTGTGAATTACACATTGGTCTAAAGAAGGTTACCACTGAAAACAATGGCGCCTTCCTGAAAATGCCATAGAGTGCTTCAGAACGCTGCTCGCTGAAACGGAGCCCCCAAGCGATCTATTTTTAGCCGCGCCGTCCGAACCGGCGGCTGACTGTTACCTTCATTCCTGGGTGAAAGGTCTTCAATGTTGACTGTTACTAGTACTACTAGTATTACTGATTAGGCTGCTAGGCGTAACCTAGAAGTTTGTTCAACCAATGCCTCGGAACAAGCGTTGCGCTTAGAGTACTTGCCACTTGAACATAGGAAATAACACTGTCAAGATCTGGAGAGAGTATTTTTTTCTCCTTTTTCCGAAACTTTAGAAATTTCTAAAATACCACTAATTTAAGACCATGCAGTCAAGAACTTTTTGGTAATGGTGCTACGCAGTCAAGAACTTTTTCATACTGGTGCTAAAATCAGCAGAATTTTACAGAATTCCTGCAAACCAAAAAAAAAAAAGTCTATGATTGATGGTTGCAGCAGCTAGTAGTTATTCTGTGCAACTCAGCGCAATATCAGTGAACAAGCAAATGAGTTGGGGAAAACTTCAGTAGTTATGTCAGATGTTCTTGCCTAATCTAGACTGTAGACATAGAGAATTATCAACATAATATATTATACTACCACTCAGAAACGCATACACATTCATCTGTCCACAAATCCACTAACATCCCAATACACACACACACAAACGTGTGCCACGCTCAAACATCTGCACAGTCATGCCCATATATATTACAATAAAATTTTTAAAATCCCATATAAAACATGTCCTTGGTGTACTTATTATTGATGTATACATGATATACTTGTTAATACGTGCCTCTTTAATGAAATGATAGCATGATAATGAGTCCATGCCCGTGAAATTCAGTCTTAATACCAAGGTAAGTTACACTTATTAAATGAATCAACACTTAATATCGAGGTTCCTTTACTTGTACACATAAGGAGACAAATCAACCTTTATTTACTCTCAAGGGAATATGTTTTATAATGTCTGTTAGTATCAGTATTACCTATTAATCAGCTGCACATGGGAGAGGAGGAAGGGGAAGTCAAGATATTAAGTTATTATATCAATAGGGTATACCTCTTTACTAAGTATGAAATCATATGCGCGAATTATTAAGTCCTTGATAACATATACATGTACTTTTTTCATGCACCAAGGGGCATTTGATACAAGAACTTTATCTAATGAAATGATAATTACAAAATTTTTAATAACAAGGTAGGTCTGATCATGGATTCCAGCTTCTAATGTTAAGATTACACAGATTTCTCCCTCTTCCCCGAGTGAAGAAGCCGGCATAGTGATATAGATCTATAGATTACATTGATTTTGTGGGGATACCCTACAGAAGAACAGTTTGATGAAGTAGATTTTGGTCATTAAAACAATTTTAGCGCCAGGAACGTCATTTTCTCCATGCTCCACATAGAGCTGATCACTAGCCTCG
>JAWQUT010000059.1:1263099-1287635 GCA_033807755.1 Ellobium chinense
CTCGCCCCCGCCTCGCAAGGTGCCCTCAGACTGATGACGTAGGCGGTTATCGGACTTAGAGCGATCCGAGGTTCACGCGGAAGATCTGAAGAACCCTATAAGTAGTATAAGCAACACATCATACGAAAACCTGAAAAGCACATAGTAGCAGCCTTAAAATTGGCAAAACCATTGTGCAGTTAATCCGGGGCGAGAGGGCACTGCTGCCAGGGAGATAAGCTGTCACTCCAGATTTTGCATGGCTTTGACTCATAACCCTGTTTTCTGTGTGGTCAAAGTTGAGCAATATTTAGTCATAAGTAAAAGAGAGCTTCTTCTATACTACTATCTTTTTTGTTCAGAACTTTCTTTCATTCACACAATAGCAATGAAAACAACATGCGGGAACAAAGTTTGTATCAGCGAAGACCAGATGTCTGCTATTTTTTTCAGGAAACACTGGAACTAATGTGACTGGGCCATTTTGTTTACCCTCTTGATTCATAGAACACTATTGATATTAGAACGCTTTCCTATACATGTATTGTACTCTTCCAAAACTTACTGACCTGCTCACAGATGTTGTTTCTTCAAACATTTATTCATCTGTGAAGGTTTAAGAGCATTAGATTGATTTCTTTTGCTGTGATTAGGTGAAACCGTTGGCCTTAGTGTTCAGTAAAAACCATGAGCATATTCTCCTCTTTTATGTCAGACACTCTCCAGTGCTGATGTCAGAAACGGTATGTCTGTGCAAGCTTTAACTTCTGTCATCTAGTACTTAGTCCACTACTGGGCTCTGATATTAATAATGTTTTTCTTCTACTGCTAAAGGAATAACATTCAGGCTCTCCTGACCAACACTCTTTATTTAAACAATTGGCCAGGTCTTGTGAAGAAGGCTAACAACAAAATGTTGCAAGTGATCACATTAGTTCATAAAATGCTGATGTTTATAAGTTACCTAAGTGGGGAAGTGGTTTTATTACTGGTTGACATGGTTGGCATGGTTGTAGAGAAAATGTGAGTCTTAAAGTGCAACAAGAATGGAAAAGAAATATAATTGATGCATTCTTTGTCCGCAGATTGATGTCTACTTATCAAAAAGTTTATCTGATAACCTTTACTTGGTGCAGGTAAGTCTTAGATTCTGTCAGTAATTTTCATCACAAATTACAGCAGTGGATGCTTGTTGCTGTTTTGATAACATCTACTTAATTGCTGCAATAGGAAAATGCATTTATAGCAATGAAGGTTATTGTATAGTGTCATAGATTTGCCAAAGCTTGATTTTTTAATTAATCTCTAAAGGTCTTGTTGATTATTGTCATCTCACTGTTTCTAAATCAAAGGAGAATTCTTTAGGTTATATTGGCAGTAACTGGACAGTCATGTGAGTGTGGCCTATGTGTGCGCAATAATTTGATCACAGTGCTGTCAGTATTTCTTTGATTATGTAGAAATCACAAGAAATAGATTCATTCATAGTGCTACAGGTCACATAGTTTTGTACATTCTTTCACAGTACCCTTTGCGGCCAGTCAATATGGGTTATGGTCACTTTGAACACTTGGCAGCACGTGTTAAACCACAGCAAAAAAGAGTAAGTTTGCTTCCTTCTTTTTTTTTTTTATCTGCTGAAAGTACAAACACTGATGTCTATTTCTTTTTTCCTTGGACCCATATTTCTCACATTTTGCTTAACCACATGTTTTATGGTCTCACACAGCTTATGACTACATATGATCCCTGCTTGATCCAATTCATTCCATTATCATTTAAAGTTTCTAGTTATACTCTTGCCTGTTCTGCTTAATCCTATTCTATGCTACTGCCAATGCAGTAATGCCATTTTCTTCCTGATCATCTTTACAGGTTGAAATTGAGCTTGCTTTGGACACTCATAGCAAAAATTACTCATCCAGCAAAGGAGAACTGATTGCGGCTAATGTGGATGGTAACCTTCCTCCAAATGCTGCAGATAGATTCTTCACCAGGTATGGACAGTGTTTAGTGTCTTCAGTACTTTCTTCAGCATTTTTCCACTGAACTTGAAACGTGCAAGAGACAAATCTGTTGTTTTACTTTAAAACTAGCAAGCTCATGTGAGGAACATATTTTATCACATCACATTAAAAAATAGCACAGGATGATGGGGATGACCTCGAATTTGAGGTTCCTTTGGTTTCAGTAAACATGCTGAAGATATTTGTCTTGTTGAAACTAGAAATCACGTAGTTTTATTTTATAGGCTGAACTGATTTCTTGTGACATTTTTCATAATATAAGATACAGTTTTTGGTATGCATATATCAGGGATGCCAATTTTCGGTATCAATCCGAATTTCCAGATTTTTCTGGGTTTTTAGTGGTGGGGAAGAAAATCCAGATATTTTGGCATTGCGAGCGAAGGGGGAAAAATCTGGCGTTATCCGGATAAGATTCATGAAAATGAAATATGCGAATGGCAAATCATGCGGGAGCCTGAAGTTAGATCATTTTCTAAACATCCTGAATGCGCCCCCACATGCAAGGTGCGAGTCGGCGCAGCTGTTGTGCCACTAATGATGTCAGAGGAATTCCGGTGCTATAGTTAGCACTCGAACTCATGAGAAGAGTAATGCTGTAAAGGTTGAATTAAACAGTGTCATCAGTGCACTCAGTCATCACTCACGAAAAAAGTCAGTCAGTGATGTAAAATGAACAATCCTATTCTGAATCCATCATTTTCTATGAATTATGGGTTGCGGAACGGGAGCCCAACAGAAATGGATGAATCGAAGTTTGTCAATCGGAAATCATGAGATGTGCTGGACAGATGAGTAAAACACAGGTTCAAGTAGCAGTGGCTCGAAGAACTGAAAGAGACCACACTGGTGACTTTTATTCTCGTTACATCCATAAGCCGACAGATGATGGATACGTGTAGTGCACTCTGTGCAGCGATCCAGACTTCAAGGAATTGTCACATCATAATAGTACGATGATTCCGGCGAGTTTCAAGGACATTATTAAAGAGAAAAAGAATGCAGCCAAGTCTTCAGCAGCTTTTTTGTGAACTTGGTGTAAACTATTGGATCCAGTTCAGTCTGGACTCTGCAAGTCAAAGCACTACTCTTTTGTGCATATTTTATCGGGACCAAATAAGAGATGACAAATGTGCATTATGGGTAAAGAGACAGTAAAATAATGTACACCTTTTTTTAATTTCATGATGTATTTTAAAGTTTAATTATGAAAAATTAGATTTAATATATCTTAAGAGACAGTTTGCAGTTCCCACCCTTAAATATGGCTATTCCTTTCTGGGTGTAGGTATATTTATTTCCATACTTTATAGCAAGCATTTGTGCAGGAAAAATTTACGTTATGTAGGCATAATTCTACATTTGACTTTCCTTTATACTTTATTTGGTTTTAATGTTAACTTTAGTGCTTTATAATTGTGGGAAATGTTTTAGACTTAAAAACACAACAGTTGGGTTGGCTTCTGTCGAAAATGTCAATACGCTGCGTGCTCACACAATTTTAGGATTGTTTTTTTGTCTGGCATTGGCATCCCTGATATATACTAGTTTCACATGGAGCATTTTTTAACTATTTAAGAGAGCTCATATGGTTAAGAAACTGATGAAGCTAAATCAGCTCTGTAAATCTTTCACTCTGAAAAGTGAAAAATTATGAAGTCTTTCAGTGAGTCTTCAAATAAACTGATATAACTCCTTGTTCATTTCTTTTTTAGCCCCAAGATGAACAAAATACTCCTTACCTCTCCCCCACACACCAAGTCTTTCACAAGTTGTCAGTATGCAGCTGGCTTGTTCAGAGATGGTAAGTGATAGGTCTATTGAACTGTGCAGTATTATTATTATTATCTCCCACCTGTCAGATTTTAAGACCCCCATATGTTGAGAAACATTGTATTGAAATAAAAAAATTAAAGCCCAACCACTTTCAGATACAGATGTAATGTTGCTGAGTTGGCAGGGTTTTCTCTAGACCATGCAATTTGCCCCTTATATTTCAAAATCTCCCCGAAAAATTCATTGAATGCAGGTTGACATATCCCCCCTCCCCTACCCATTTCCTGTCCTGACGAGGATTTGAACACAATCTTAAAACATCCCCCTCAAATTTTACTAATGCCCTTTCCAAATTTATAACAGAGGGGAATGTCGCTGCCACCGCCACCACGCCGTGCCATGCACGCCCCCTTCTCCCCCTCCCCCCCCCAACTTATATTATCTGGAGAAAACACTGAATCAGAGACTATGAGATCACGAGGATAGGGTCTTCAGGATTGTGACTTGCGCGATACTTTGGTCTTAGGATCCACCGCCTACTACATCCATGATGCAAACTTATGTCTCAGCAATAAAGGCACAATCTCAAGCATTATCATCCAGTCCATTGATTTCAACTTTAATATTGATGGCCATTCTGACAGTGCACCACTTTCAGGCATACAGTCTGGTCATGAATGCTGTCCAAACAACGGAATGAATTTGGCAGAAACACTTGTTATTTAAGTACATTTAGAAATTATGTTTTCTTGCATTAATCATATGTACCTAAAGGTGATCATTTGAGAGGTTGTCCTTCATCTTTCAAAAAGCAGTGTTTTGTTAAATCTTTATATCTCCTTTCAAGGAGAGCTCCATCTTACACCACTGAACGCAGTTGTCCAGATGAGGCCATGTTTTGATTACCTGGACAAAGCTGACAGCAGACATCGGTCAGAGGCAGCAAACACAAGTGCAACAGATGGTGGTAAGACTTAATGTCCATGGGACTTTTTTCCAGTCTGCTCTCTCATTTTATATATATCAGCAGATAGGTTTTTCTTCTGTTTTGCACTTTATTTTTATTGGAAAATCTTAAGGCTGTTTTTAAAAGTTACCAGAATGACCTGAAAATTTTATACAGCATATTAATGTGGCAAACACACTGATATAACCTTTGAAGCATGGTGTGGCTAATGCATGATGGAATTTTTCTGTCAGAAGGACATTTCCGAAATTGTGATTTAGGCATCAGCTTGTAGAATATATAAAAAGATGTCAGAAGAAAATCTCAGTGTTATTCTTTTCAAGATTAATAATCTTAATTGAGTGGGTAGGTTAGGTTTCAAAACCTGCAAATTTTATATCTTTTCCTTAGACTGGTATGCTTTGGATGACATTAGGAGGATCTGCCATTTTATGGGTAGTGTTGCATGCAAGTGTGAATTAGTGCCTAATAGTTATTACTGTACATTGAAATGAGACATGGGTTCTACCAATTTCAACTTCTTGTTCAGGAGAATCATCACAGGATGAAGGTGAGGAAGAGGCCGTTCCAGTCAACATGAAGGTGTCAAGAGGAGAGAGTGAGGAGTTCAAGGCCAGGAGAATGGCGAGCTTTGAATACATCAACCAGAAACGAGAGGAGGAGAGGTGGATTAATGTTGCCTACCATACTTCTGAGGTATGTTGATGTCACGTTTATAAACACACCACATGTGATATAGAACAGATTTCTTTTCAGCCACAAAGGCTGGCTTGCACTCTTGAGCACCTTGTGACTCAGATTAAGTGCTTGACAAAAATAAATATGTAATGTCACAGGAATTTCACACATGTGAACATGAATAAAGACATAAAACATAAACACAGCATGACTGTTATCACTGGGTCAAATTTACTTAAGCCACTTATAGATGAACAAATGGTAACTCCTCAGTGTTCAAGACAGAGGGTCAAGTCGTGGTGATACAAATGAAATTACCAAATTTAGATTAAGTAAAAAGTAATCCTGATTGTGTCGAGCTGAAGCATTGCCCATCTGAACAATCATGTTTTTGCTTTGGCGATGAGAACTCTGAGGGAAAAAATAATTTGCTTTCCTGTGATGCTATACTTGATAGCATGCTATGATTCAGAGATTTAACTTTTCAAGATGTTCTAATTTAAATATAACTAAATACCAAGAACAACTTTTTATCACCCATATAAAGCATATCATTAAAACTATTATATAATTCTTCCCAGGAGTGACAATACAGGAAACCTTTTGACATAATATAATGGATTTATTGAATTTAACCTACGTTTCCTGTCAAATGCAACATCAGACTTACTAATACCTATCATAATTTTTGTTTCTCCCTTAGGCAATCGGATTTTTAAACCCTTATTATCCCTTATGCACTTGTTAGTATTACACTCTACTGTCTACTTTCAGTCTGGATTAAGTGAAGGTGAGAGGCAGCAGTTGCAAGTGAGTGATGTCCCTCATGTCTCCCAGTTTAAGATTTTACCACAGGAGTACCTGCAAGCCCTGATCCCCCCATCTAGTGAAGACAAGAGGTTTGTATTTGACAGAGTCAGTATGATTTATCTATATTATAGACAGAAAATCCCATTACGACAAGACAAGAAATGTGATTATCAAAGAATAAAACTTATCAGTTGGCTGTTGCAAGGAATTTGAGGATCCGCCCGGTATGAAAATTGATGTGGATATACTGGGCATAATATTATGAGTGGCCTAAAAGCTTCAGTTTTCTTTTTGAAGCTTAGGTAATTGATGTAGCAGAGAAAAGAAAAGACTTAAGAATCAGGGATTTTTTTTTTTTTTTGTTTTAAAATTCCAGAACATTCCTTCATTTTGATGCTCCTCTAGAATTTATTACCTTCAAAAAGATCATTAAATTTCATATCCAAGCTACTCTGTGTCAAAGATTTATCTTTTCATTTTTTTTTTTTTTTATTCCTTTCCACAGTGAGAAGCCAGCCATGCCAGACAATGTGCTGTCTTTGAATGAACTCAGGAAACTTGATCTTAATGACCAAATCAAAGCCTTGCTCATAAATGGTGAGTTGCCTACTGGTATAACCCACCTCAAATGTAAAATGATTATTCCCACATCAAGTAACAAATGGAAGCGCAGTAGAGCTTTATGCAGTAGCAACACCTGATAGTATGCTTCTGTAATTCTAATGACTTAAACTGTTAGAGCACACTCTTGTGAACATTTGTAGGTATTTCTTGATTTTTAGGATGTATGTAATTAGTTTTGTCATGCTTCTGAATAAATTTTGCATATTTGTAACTATCTACCTACTCATCAGTACATGTCAATAAATAATAATAATAATTTACAAAGGATTGTTCTTCAATGCATTGCCATGAAGAATTCAATTAAGGCAATTTTAGATGGAATAACTTGTTGCCAAGATCTGTTTGTACACTATTTTTATTTTCCTCTGTGATTAGTGAAAGTGATACGATTCAGTCAGCTGATTAGCTTCCTGGCCCCAGGGACTGACCATCAAGCTGTGTTACGGTCGTTGCAGAGCATGGCTGTTTTAGTTCAGGGTTGCTGGGTTGTGAAAAGGTTAGTTTTCAATCAGTCAAAAAATGTGTTTGTGTGTGTGTGTGTGTGTGTGCAGCTTCCCATTCTTACGTTCAAAAATACAGAATATAAAGGAACAAAGATTTCAGATCTGATTTTATAAAAATATATTGAGGTTGTAGAATAATGTTGGTTTTTTTTTCTTTTTATAACACATTACATTGTTCGTATGGTCCTAGCACACTGAGGACTTTTATTGTAATTTTATTTTCAGCATTATTGGGTGTTTTCGTTGAGAAATTTGCAGGGAAATAGGTGGAGGGGAGAGCGCAGGAACTTAACTGTACTCAACACATATGATCTTTGATTTCAATAATCAAATCTCTGTATGTTTTGGTCACTGATGTTTGTTACTATTTCCTCTAGTGAGTTGGTGTACCCTGATGAAGAGAAAGAGGAGTCGATGAGAAAGAGGCGGCCACATAGTGCTGTATCTCCAGAACTTTTAAGAAGAGTTAGAGATTATGCTGTAAGCATTTAATTGTCATTTGTTATGCTATTTTTGATTGTAAGATTGCTAATATAGATACCTTTCAAATTTAATACTAATAAAGTGAATTTATATATCGCTTCACCTGCAGATGGCTCAAAGCACTTTACAGCCACATGCACATGTACTTAAACATAAAACTTTCATAAAATTTTGTCTTATATTTGGTTGTGAAAAGCTCTGAAGTTAGATATGTGTGAAAAACCAAATCACATGACTCAAAATTTGTTGAAAATAAGGAACATCCTATTTTAACAAATCACTACTTCACAGTAATAGATATATCTTAGTGCATTTTTAATGATGATGACTTTATGAAAACGTGTTTGTCATGTAGTTTGTTTACAAAACTAGGTGAAGGCCATGGACATGCAATAAATCATCGCTTTATGCAGTATGTATCAATAATGTCATTTCACTTTTAGGATCTGACTGTAATATGATTTCTAATCTTAGAATATAAGGCGTCAAACAGTATGGGTACAGAAGACTTGATAAAATTAAATAGAATAAGAGCATCGTGCTTTGATATTTATTTCTTATAATCATATTTTTTTTTTGCAGATGTGGAAGTTCACACATAATAAGCATGTTGTGAGGAAAGATATCTCATCCATAGTGCAAGTAAGTTTATTGTGCTGTCTGGATGTAGGTGTTTCCATCATTTGATTGTGTGTCTGTCAACAAAATAATGTATTCAAATGCATTGTTTTATGTCCCATAGCCTGAGAAATTATGGATTTCAACACAGCACCTTGAGATGTTCAAGAAATTTAGTGACAGTTGTGGACCTGTTACTTGGGAGATTCATATTGTTTTACAAAGTCCTACCAACATACTGATCATCATCTCACTTACTGAAAAGATGTTGGAGGGTAGAAACTATTTGGTATTGATTTTGGAGTGAGGATGGGAATAGGTGAGATGAGTAGGCTAAATGAGTAGCATGAGAGAGCTGAATTGTTGCTGACCAGTATATTGGTTATGATAGAGGAAGTGAAAGTGACTGTGATATCCCTGTAAATTGAAGTGGAGTGAACTGACTATACTTGTAGATCTTACTTTGGGTTTTCAAAAACCTTCCTTATTCCAGTTTCTTCACATGGTATTAGTTTCAAGGAAAGTAAGTTTACACCGTTGACGTGGAACATAAATTGCATAGTTTCCATAAAACTGTGAAAGGAATGTCAGCACTAAAACATATTTGTTTTATTGCTTTAGTTACCTTCAGATGATGTGAAGGAGATACTAGAAAAGATGTCCACTCTGAAAGCCAGGACAGGCTGGGAATTCATGTATGATTATGACCGAGATTTCTGTGAACGGTGAGTGCAACTCTTTGTTGCCTGTACTCTGTAGAATAACCCCATGTTAGTATTGATTGAGGCTTGTAGAGGAGCTTGTTACTCTGTTAAGCTGTTGTTTGTTCTGATATATTTTTCATATATCATCCCTTAGATACAACACCAAATACCGTGTAGTGCAATAGCTGGATTTATTCACGTTATAAGTGATGTGGATTATGGGTTTGTAAGCAGTTAGGCGTTACAGGCTAGCAAGGTTATAATGCTACATAATCAGCTGATGCAGTTAGACATTTTCGCCCTGCTGGAGGCCCAGCCTGAAGAGAGTTAAAAAGTCCTTATAGAGTAGGACCTTATGACCCAAATTGTTCATTTTGATGGCAACATCATTTTACTGCCTGTGATGACAAGGGTCAGCAAAATCAAGGCAGGCTTTCAATAATAATTTTGTACACTTTTATTCCCAGACATCCAGAAATTGTGCAACGCCAGAGGAACAAGTGGGCATTGA
Source organism: Ellobium chinense (assembly GCA_033807755.1). Lineage (NCBI taxonomy): Eukaryota > Metazoa > Mollusca > Gastropoda > Ellobiida > Ellobiidae > Ellobium > Ellobium chinense. The sequence goes on from JAWQUT010000059.1 coordinate 1,272,780, forward strand.
CTTTCCACACATTAGCCCAACATTTCAAAATGCCTAAGGATGGGGAGAAAAAGGCTTTAGGTGAGCAGAATTTCTTTCATTTCATAAAATATTTGTATTGTTTGCATAGTTTCTTTGTATGTACTTATGGTGTAAACTGTGAAAATGAAAGTAGCATAAGTCGGCAAAAATTCAGTCGGCAAATTTGGATAACACAATATTATTGGGATAATGAAACCATTTGCTGAGTTAGATTTAGATACAGGAATTCAGGTTTCAGTGTCCTGAGCAGCAGGGTTCATACACTTTTTTTTCCATATAGTAGTGATTTTGGAATATATTTTCAATATTTGCAACATTTTTCTGACTTACTTTGTTTGCTTCTTTAAATCAGAAATGGAAATGGCCTTGATGAACCAGCAACCAACAGAGAGACATCGCACCAGGCGCCTGTCCAACAGATCTCCCCGCAAACGCACCCTTAGTGGAAGGTCTCAGTCTGACATGAGTGACATGGAAGTTGAAGCAGCTGGGGACAAGCTGCATGCTGGAGACAAACATTATCCAGAGAAGCACAAAATTCTAGACAGCCCAGCATGCCGAAATATTCTAGATCACGATTCTCAATTGAATGGCAGCATACATTCCCAAAGCCATCTTCAAAATGGCCTTCTTCAGCCTGACTGTGATAATGCGACTATTCTAGCTCACTCTGGCAAAGGACTGAATAGTCGGGACATTTCAAAGATCATGTGTGAATTGGAGAAATTTGTCAAAGAGGCCCTTGAGGAGAGTACCACACTATGCATGACAGACTTGCGCAGTAAAATGTCCATGTACACTGCACGTGTGCCATCAGCTGCAGTTTTCAACTCTGGGGTATCAGATAAAATGATTGAGGATGCAGTCACAGCTGCTGGTGGCTTCAGGTTGAAAAATCAGGTAAGTTTGAATGCCTCAAAAGAGATGAGGAGATTCTCATAAAATCATAATTGTTTATTTGTTTCTATTTTTCTTTAGAGAAATGGGTGAATAACTTACTTGGCATGTATTGTTAGATTTGATTTTTTTTCTCCATGTTGTTCTAGCTCAGCACATTGCTGCCATGGTGTCTTAATTGTTCAAGCATCATACATAATAATCTTCTAATACTGTGACATGTAATAATGCATGTTCCATACAGTTTAGATTTTTCAGCAGTTCCTGTTTCTTGATATTTAGTTTCTTTACATCTGAATGCTTAGATCTTGAAGTGTTTGTGTCATTTCTATAGGTAAATTTCTTGAACTGTTTATCCTTTAGTATGGTGTTATGTGATTGTGCAGTTTAATAGGTTACAGTCATTAATAGTTCTCTTTTATTTCAGTGGCCACCCAGTCGGAAGCCTGAAATCATGTTTTCATCTTATACTACAAGTAATGAAATTAATCAGGTAAGTTAAATAAATTGGAGGCTCACAGCTCTTTTTATTGTCTTTTTAGTCATGACCTGGATGGAGTTTTTGGGCTTATCATGTTTTAAAATTACTTTCTTGTTAGCGAGCGTAATGTAATAGTAAGAATGAATTTATTGTTCAAGTAAAGCTGCATTACTTACGTATAATTCATACAGTCATCCGAAGTCGTAACATCTGAGTATGTGTCTCCCATTTTAACACTGTTGTGTGACTTTCCAAAACTCCGTTATGTTACCCATATCTGTTGAGTTGTCAGAGAGGAACACATCATACACCATCGCCACTTTCAGAGCACTTCTGGAAAATTGGGGGTGGCAACATTTTTGGTATTTAGAAACATTTATCATTGCATACAGAATGTCATTAATGATAACCAAGGCTAGATCTAAATCAGTTCAGGCATTGTTCCATATCATGCATTAAATCTGCCAAAAACAAGATTCCCAAAGATGCGTGGTGATACATTTTGAAGATAGCCTTTAGCTGTATAACAGTTGATTAGACAATTACATTTATCGCTGTTTATATTGCCAAATGGCCGTTTGTTCATTTTAATATATTTCATGTATACTGTATGTTTACAGCTCAGGAAGATCTTGTTCAGCCTGTTTGAGGAATCTCCAAAAATTCGCAGTGTGACATTCCGTAATAAAGTAAAGGAAGCAGGGATTGAGCTGTCAGAAACAGAACTGAGAAAGTTTTTAAAAGTAAGTTCTGAAATCAGACTGAGCCATTATATCGTTCATCATGAATAGAGATTTGAGTGTTCATAGCTATTTTTTTAATTCCCTGTCATATTTTTTCCACACTACATTGCTAAGAATGAAGCATTCTATGGTATTGAAATGTGACATCATCATACTTTATTCCAATTATGGCCTAGTGATTCATTTACACCTGTGATACAGTTTTGTCATTGAATGTCTAAAGTAGGCCCTCTGACGTCTGATCCAGTGTAGGCTCCATCATTTGTCTTTTTTACCATCATATAGAAACAGTCTTTAGTTTATGATTCTGATACACTGAATTTATTTTGTTTCAGGACCATTGTGATTCAGTGGCTGCTGTCTGGTACCTGAAAAGAACACTACCATCTCACTCCTGATGGTAGCTTTCTCTTAGTTTGAATATTTCAAAACATGGTTGTTTTAAATTTTGAATTTGTTGTGAGTGATTCATGCATACCTCAGGCTTTCCTTATAAATTTCAATAGCATTTCTGATTAGCTATAAGTTGATTTTCAGAAGAGTGAAATATGCAACGGTTATTTTATGCTCAAGCCTAGGGTTGAATGTAAGTAAGCAATGCTCAGTTTGCATGCATTTTATCTTTGTCCGAAACATGTGGGTCATTCATTATCAGGTTTTAGTGATGTTAGTCGGTTACATTTTTAAGGGGAGATGGGAGGGTGTTTTAGCCAAGTGAATTGAAATTTAAGATAGCATCAACTAAACATACAGTATGTTGCATAATATTAGACTAACCATTCATGATAAGAACTCCACATATTTAAAAGTTGAGGAGGGGTAGAAAATGCAGCATGCACAGGGTGTACATGCTTAGATTCACCTTGAATGAGAAATGTTGTGGTGAAGGTTTTGCATGGTGATTTGAATTATAATGAATTTCTTGTCACATTTTGTGTAAAAGAAATTATGCTTGGGGAAGGAAGGTTAAAGAGATTAACTTTTATGATATTAGTAATAAATTTAATTAAGAATGTGCCGTGAAATGGTTGTAGGTTGCAGATTGGTATTTCCATCAGGAAACAGGAAAGTTAGTTATAACAATAGTCCATTAAATTACATTATGCTGTTTTGTTAATCAGTGCGGGTTGTGACTTCCCCTTCACAGGACTTGGCCTTATTCATGCAGTTTGGAGTGGCTGTCCTTTATAAGTTTGATGTAAGCATTTTAAGATCACTGCATTGGATATTATATAGGTTTTCCAGAAGGTCTTTTAGATTGTCTGGTTACAAATCAACGAGCCATGTCAATACTTTCATTTTGCCTCTAGTTTCAAGAAAATGGAAGTTGCACTTGATTTAACTTTTTCCATGTTAAAACCACATTGTTTAAGATGTCAGGGAGAAAAATCTGTTACCAGTATCCTCTAGAATGTCAGTTATCTTACATCTACCATTTGACCACATTGACTAAATTCATAAACAAAGCTAGAAGAAGAGATCAGTGTCAGCAAGTGAGAGGAAGTATTTCAGATCAGTCACTGTGAGTTGGGATTCCTCTACAAGTGGCACTGGTCACCATTTTCCTTTTTATTGTGGTACAGAATTTGTGTTCCTGATATTTAGTTTATTTATGCATTTGTACAAAACTCTTAATTACCGTACAGGAGTCTTCAAATCTGTTCACATGGTAAACTGCATTTGCATCCCCTCTCCAGGCAAATGCATTGTCAGTCTTGACAGCAAAAAGTTTTACGTGATACACACGATTTCTGCTGTATATTCTTGACACTGATCATTCTCTTGTCACACTCTCTGTAATTGAAAAGCGTTTTTCCATAACTCAATAGGTGGCCTCTGAATAGTTTTGAAATAAATGGAAATAACGTTAAGTAATTGCTCTGCATACATTTTTATTTATTGTTAAATGATGCAAAATTCAAAGGAGTGAAGATTTTGAGCTGATTTAGGTTTTGAATGAATAAACACAGAAATGCATGTTTGAATACACCACCAGCTCATTTTCAACAAAAGTGCATTTACTGAGTTTTGGAAAAATACTCTTCAATCGGGACATTTAATTCTTGTACAGTGTCCCCAGACTTGTCAGTCAATCTGCGCAATGAGGCATTAGTCCAGTTCCGTGCAATTGACATTGCAGTTAAGGCTATATGCTGTTTTGTTAAATAGACATTGACGTCTTGAGGTTATCCAACATTTTAAGCAATACAAGTTTCAAGAGAGAATGTGATCTATGTAAGTGAAAGTTAGCTTGCATTTTTGTATAGGCAGATGAAGAACAAACCTCATATTAATATTGCATTTCATGGCAACGGCATTATTTTACTATCTGTGGCCAGTATTAAGTGTAGAAGTCATTGTGTTAAGACGGGTTGGTTTTTGTTTTTGTTTTTTGTTTTTTTTTGTAATCTTTTGAGATCTCAGTACATGACAGTTTCAGATGGAAGCACATGTAATGTGAACAGTTTTATGATAAGGTTTTTGTGAGAATCACTCTATCCATTTGAAGTTTTACAGATCATGAGATGTATGTTTTGTCACAGAATTTTCATTCTTAGCAGTAAAAATGTACTGTAAGTATATAAACTTTGAAACTCTGTTAAACAAATATGTGTAATTCATTTATTTATTTATTTGAATCAACCATAGATGAACTAATAATAACAACAACACTTCACAGATGTATGGCTCTGTATCTGGCAGTTTCATATGCATAATAAGCATATCATATTCGTAGAACTACATTAAGTGACATTCAGTATTTCAGGTTGGTTTGCAAGTCCCCGAAGTGGCGATTCATCCACAAAAGGCTCACCATCATTGTATCTGTCAAAGCAAAATGTGGCTACATTAGAGTAGATGTGTGAAGCTGTTTGAGGCTCAAAAGTATGTAATTGTTTATCACATCGAAGGTCAGTTTCAGTGTGGAATTTTTTTTTTTTTAATGAAAGACTAAGGGCACAAGGTATCTGGGTTATGCTCAAGAGCAGAGGTAGGATATGCGTTGGTGAATTAGGGTCTTTTAGCCAAGTGTGCCCATTTTGTTTAAGTCATGGTTTGGGAAGCCAGTTGTCACAACGGGGACGGATGAAGGAGATAGAGTGAATTAACATGTAGAACAGGAAGGAGATTAAAAAGATACCAGATGTAGCTAGCTATTGTCATGGTAATTAACATCCTGTTTAATGCAAGTGCACAGCTCAAGATGTAAGATAAAACCAGAGTATGCCTGACTTAAAATGAGCACATCCTAATGAATGTGTATCTAATTTATTAAAGTTTTTGTTTGTGGAGAGTGTATAATCAGCAAGGCTGTTCTAGGTAGGTACAATTTTGGCAAATAGTCTTGAACTATTGAAAAGTCATTTTCCTGTATTAAAATAACACCCTGATGTATATTATATTGTGTATGACTTGCTTCAGTTTTAAAGAGAACTGAAATCGGTGATGTGAAAGTATGCATTATATCACAGCTCTTTTGCATCAAGCTAAAAAGATAATCAAACTTTGTACTGATCTGATGAGAGAGTCCTGTCTTTGACAAAAAGTCATAGTTGTAATAAATGAGTAGATTGTTTCAAAAAGATCTATAGAAATCATGAGCATTTTGAAACAATCTGCTCATTTTGTTATCCCAGTGACCTTTCCTCAAAAACAGGGCCCTCTCAGCAATACAGATGTGATTATTTACAGAGAAATGTAATATGGTGTCTTTGTAGGATCATAAAATGTCTGTGCCATGCACTGTGTTGCCGAATACTACTGTAAAAGACCATGAATAATGTTGGATAATCTATCCAGGCAAGGATTGCTATAAAAGCCCAGAGTGGAACGTATGACGTGACTCTGTGTTGTTTTTTCCGGGTTTTTTCCCCTTCTTGTGTGTAAACCTGATTTTGATGATAGCTCTTGTTTTTCATGCTCAAGAAATAGTAGAAACATCTACACATGGTCTACAGCAGACTAGTGGCAGAGAGCTAGGTAGGCAAATGCTAAGTCAGGGTAAAGACTTGAGAAGACTAGAATCCATGTCACTGCATCAAGGTCTGTGTCCGTTTTTCTCTATAATATTAATATCATATCTTTGTTCTGTTTTTTTTTTTTCTTTAACACACTGCATTTGTCATCCAGGTATTGTTTCTCTCTTATGGCTATGGTGTTAATCTGCTTAGGCTTTCCAAATTTCCATTTTACTTTGTTCCTGTGTTTGGGTCATTCATGAAACTTATCTAACCACCAACAACTTCATATTTAGATTTAAATGTAGGCCAGCCTTCATCTCATATTACTCGTATTGTGCACTTAATGGTTTCAAAGCACAACAGCATGTGAGATGCATTTCGTCACAATTTTCGCTAAGTGACAAATACTGCAATTTTTGGGTTTACGTTTTGTTTTTTTTTATATAAAACTACATAGTATCGATACCTCTATAACCTTGAAGAAGCGCTGTGTGCTGCTATTTACAGTTTTCGAGATATTAAGTGTCGAATAAGAAAAATTCTTAATGCCTTTGAATAAATGAAAATCTTTAAATTGCTCTCAGAAAAATATCACGATTTCACTCTTTCATCACTTTGCGAAAACTCAGACGGTTTAATATAATTTCCTCTGACTGCTGGTTCTTAATGGAACTGACAATACTGCCCAACATGGAATAGGCCCATCCTGTAAGCAGTTGATGTCAGGGTTCAATACTGTTGTCAGAGAAGAATTGCAGCATCAGCCGGGTAGAATGTATTATTGGCTGCTGGTTTGTGAGGGAGATTGTGGTTACTTTGATATTTAATTTGGTTGAAGATCACACAGTACTACCCTCAGGAAACACATTGTGAAGTTTTCAGCATTATTGGTTGTTTATGCATGTTTCAAATCTTAATTGTTGCTGGAAGTTTTCTGTATGTTTGTGTCGAAGAATAAGTTCATGCTTGTCAGAATTTCTTATAAACATGAAATTGATTGATAATGAAGTCTTTATAAACTCCTCGTCCTTGTTAGAGTACAGTAGTAGTAAGTCCCTTATTTTTCTATATCAAACTTGGTTCAGGACACCTCACAAACTCAGAGCTGTTTCTGAGGTCAAATACCAGGTGAATGCCACATTGTTTACACTGTTTTCTGACAATCTTTGACTTGCTGCAATTGATTTTGGTTGTTTCTAACTGCGGTTGATTTATTCTTTAAATATAAACCAAAGTTGGTTGCTGTAAAGTCAGAGCTTTTTCAGAAATCAGTGTTAACTGAAGTGACATTCTGCTGGAATTGTTTCAGATGTTGAATTCTGATTGTTTTATATGTTTGAGTCAGTGCGTGAAACTTGGTTGCAAGAAATTTGGGACGTAAGAGCAGAGATTTAAAATGAGAATGCAAATTCAGAGAACATGAGGTCCTATAGGAACATCTGTTTTAATCGGGAAATGATATGGTGCCTATTTATCATAATAATTTTGTGTGTGTTTAGGTCTTTGGAGCAGGCCAGCTTGACTGTCTGATGTTGCATAATTGAAAGATAGGTTGGTGGGGATTGCTTATGCATGTATTTACACAAGCTGCTAAATACGAGTTTTTAATGCAAATTGAGCTGTTCTGTTGTAGTGTAGATGCATTGTTCTTCCACAATGTAGATGGCTTGTTCCTGCATGGTGTAGATGGTTGTAAATAAGCAGTGAAGAGATGGGTTGTTTCACACAGCACAAATGGGTTGATCTTGAGAATATGGACAAAAGTAACATATTGTGAAGATGTGTGAGAATTATGGTGAATGGCTGATAGTAACATATTTTGTTACTAATATGGCATAAGGGCAGGATCCCCCCTCTGCCTTTATGCTATACCACAGATGAGACACTCATCTTGGGTGCAGACAGCTGCTTGTTCGTCTGTATCATCATCATCAGAACTGGGCAGAACTAAGATCATGTGAATGCAGTTCGTGACCTTCAGTTCAGTTCAAATGTAGACGTGATCTGAGCTAGATAGCAGTTTAAGACAAAAAATTATCTGGGTGTGAAATGTAACTATTCTGAGTGCTTGATCTGAACTTAAATATTCTACCTAAAAGTTCAATTGAGTTCACATCTACCTCGAAAATCAGATCCAGTTACTGATTTCAAAAACCAAGGGGAACTGATCTAATCTAAAAACTGCTCAGTATTCATAGTGCTGAGCTAAAATTGATCTTAGTGAACTGAACTTGATCTGAACTGATTTTTTGGGGTGGACTTACCCAGTTCTGATCACCATACTGTGAAATCAACATACTGTGAAATTGTCATGCAAAGGGAATCAAATGTGTCTCTGGACAATAAAATATCATCTTATCTTATATATAGGATATATTGAAGCGATCATTTGCACCTGAGTCGAACGTCACATCCATGGTATGGCACAGGAGGGATAGAGTTGTCTCTATGCTATATTAGCAGTGATTTGTTTCCTGTACATGAAGATGTACCGACTTATATTGTTACTGTTATCATCTCACTGTCATGTACAATGCACATGGCACCTGCAAGTGAATCTTGAATAAAGCAAACGCATAAATATGAGAACATTCTTGATTTTTTTTTTTTATTCATTCATTAAGACTGTGACTACAACCGTTTTGCTTTCAACAGAAATTGCTTAGGATTTATTGATAGATGTCTATCCTTAACATTTCTCTCTTTATCTTCTCATTCTGAATTCATCTATCCGGCTTAGCCATCCATGTCAAATAGTCCCAATATTGCCATGGCCTGACAGTGAAAATCAACAGTGTGAATGAGTAATGTTTATACTGTAGTTATTGATAATCAAGTATTGTGAATGGAAAATCAAAGGCCTGTGAAATACATGTAACTATTTTAGAAAGTAGGCGTGAAAAGCATTTGTTTAGCTGGACGAACTTGGTTTCGCCGTAAATGGGTGAGCATTTATCGTTGTTTAACAAAGAAAATGGGTTGGGGAAGGGTTGAATAACGGCGAAATCGAGCACCTTTACCGATAGGTCAATTCTTTCTCTTTCGTCATTTTTTTTCTTACTTTTAAGTGTCAGTCATGCCAAAATTTCATTGGTTATGTTGATTGTTGATCTGGGACTGGGTTGGTTGGTTTCTTTTATTTATTTCGTCTTAAAACTCGGTCATGTGTTCTGAAATCCCCAGTTCCTGGTTGAATACGGTAGACTACTTATCGCTGGCCAATCTGAATACTCTTATAAATAATATAGCTAGGGTTACAGGATATGAGTTAAGTCAGCATACTTATCATTCATCCGCACCACCATTTGTATAATATAAGCTTATATTGTGCACTCTTCCCACCCGACACCTCGAATCTGTGCATTGACAACACGGGCCACTCGCTAGTCAAATGATAAAATAATGGCAGTCATTCAGATGCGATATTTGGCCCGAGAATGCAGATAAAACCGTAGTTTAGGCCTTCAGGCGACGCCACCTTATTTTGCACGGTAGACTACACCACTCTTTTATCCTCTCCCCACCACCACCACACATACGATTTGTTTCTTTGCATTGGTTTTTTTCTTTTTTTTTTTAAAGAAACATGTGTTGTTTGATCTCACGGAACTGGTCTACACATGTGTGGATAAATATATATGGTGTTTGTACGTACTTAATTTGTTACAGTATTTAAAATAAGGGATGAAATTTTGAGGGGTAAAAGTTAGAGGATAATCCTCCTACAGCATGCAATTCGTCGCCTTCCACACGAAAGGGCGAATCCTTGTTTTTCACGTTTTTAAGGAGAGCGATTTACGTCTGATTCGATCATACTGATAGTTAGCTTAATTAAGCCCTTAGGAATTTTATGCTTTATCTTCGTTACTATTTGAGCTAGGGATACGCCGTTTCGTGTGAACATAGTTCTGAGATAGCACTACGTACTGGTGGTGATAACTCAAAACCGTCAAAAATCGGGATACGCCCATTCGTGTGGAAGGCGACGAATTATTTCCTGGAAAATCTGAAACTACCCTAGAGGCCACGGACTTTAGAGCTGTGTTTGTAGGCCTATAACATTGTTGTGCTTTGTGCGTAAGCAGAGATGGTCTGCCTGCGATTTCAGCTGCAGCTGAGGAATAGCCCTGAACTAAGTTTCCTGAGAAAATGTAGACTAGGGCTATTTTAAATACTTACAGGATGTAGATAAGAACAGTAGAAACGCAAAACTAGCCTTCCTGGGTAAAGAATTAATCGATCTTGCCCTCTGGTTTCTTATTCTGCTGTTTCATTCCTCCATTCACTTTTGTGATCATGTTGACGGTCATTACTGTAAGTCACCGAACGATCAAAGAATGTCAACACCAGACTGCAGTAATAACTAATATGTTGTGGGCAACTTGAAGAAGGGAGGAGGCGCAGTCATGTTTTGTCCTTTTTCTCTCAGCCCCACTGCCCACCCCTTGCCCTTTCTTTAAGAGACTCTCACAATAATTAATTAGGACATCATGTTTCTCTGTCTTTTCTCGTTCACACCTATTTCCCCAGTGTTCATGCCGTGAATGAGTTATTTTCAGACGGGTCAGTTACACCACGTGATCTAGGGATTGCTAGGATATTTTTGACAAGTGACGAGTAATCATACATGAGCAGAGCATGTAAACAAACCAACGTGTTGAGCAATATTTCCTAGGTCACGTATTGGAGCTGAAAATACCTAATGAGGTATTTTCAGACGGGTCAGTTACACTACGTGATCTAGGGATTGCTAGGATATTTTTGATAAGTGACGAGTAAAGTAATCATACATGATCAGAGCATGTAAACAAACCAACGTGTGAGCAATATTTCCTTGGTCACGTATTGGAGCTGAAAATACCTAATTGTATGGTGTTTTAACTCTGCTGTTAAATCTAGGAGGAGCTGTTTGGTTGCGGGCTCATTCAATAAAACTTACGCGCTTGACAGGATCTTTCATTGGAAGTTGGGCCTGTATATAAGAGTATAAGTTTTGTGTTAACAATATATCTTGTCAGCGGCCGGCAATCTAAGTTTATCTCAATTAATTTAAGATTTTATCACGACCTGGTAGGCATGAGGTGAGTAGCAATGATTAGCCCCTCTGTTTTACCATTCGTTTTACCAAGTCGATTGGTTGGTTGGTTGGTTGGTATCTGTAGTTCCCAAGGGCCGTCCGCCTTATACAAAGACTTATACCCTGCTTGGCCCTCAGCCGCCCTTTACAAACTCAGAAGACAGTTACCCTCACTTGGCTGGATATACAGTACATATGACAAATTACTGGTCAGTCAGGCGATTACAAAATTATGTGACCCGGCGACACGCTTTGACTTCTTTATATAAATCCCATGTGTTAGTACTCTTGCCGCAATCAGGGGGAAAATCTTTTCTGTGAACTCGTTCTGGCCAGCACAGTAGCACGCTACAGGCCACACGCCCAGTTTTTTTTTGCGCAACATACATGTGTATATAGATTTACTTGAAGAATTAATGTGAATGTGCTGCCACAGATAGAATTCCTGGAATACAGTACATGAAAAGCACAACGTTCACGGTTTATGTGCGTGTGTGTGTATGTGTAAGAGGATTAGTATAATTACAGCTGTATATCGGCATGTACTTGTCACGTCACGAATAAGGTGTTCGAAAGAAGTAAGTTATGTAGATGTAGTGGATCTACTTCTTAAGTGGTCTTCCTTGAGTTCTGGATACATTTAAATGTAGCGTATACATTCTGGTATCTACAATGACGGAATGCATTTGGCGGCTGGTAGTTAAGTACAACCCATGCAGTACCGGGTATACACATTATCTCTGAAAATAAAGGATTTACAGCAAATCAGACGACCAGGGAAATGGTAAGCAAGCGGGGGTGGGGGGAGGGATTAGAATGAAAAAAAAAAAAAAAGGATCTGTAGTTCTTAGGCTATTCGCGAGGAGGGAGGAGGGGGACTGCTGAGTGCACAGGTAATTTTAGTGGCCAGCCGCCACTGGATGAATACATAATTGAAGAGCGTTTTTCCAGAACGCACTAAGTCCAGTTTACATTTTTTGTCAGTAGAAACAAATTTTAAATGAAAGACAGATGGAATTAAATATCAAATTCCTCTCTCCACATAAAGTAAGAGTATTTTAAGAGTAACTTTAGAGACATGTTAAATGAGATCTTTGTAAACTCATACATTAAATAATGTTGTTGACAAATTGTGCGATTCTGCAAAACGCTCCAAGTCCATGGACTTAGCTCCTTCTGAAACATTGACATTACTGAGGTAAATATTTTGTTCACTGATGGCATTGTCTTGTAATAAAATATATTTGAAATTGAATTAATTGATTGATGTGTGCATATGTGTGAGAGAGAGTGTGTGTGTGAATGGGAGAGCGTGAGAGAGAAATAGTGTGTGTATGGATCTACTACATTTAGATTTTTTAAAAATGTACAATTAACAATTACAAAAAAAAAAATTAAAAATTAAAACTTGTGCAGTAATCATTGAAAACAGACAGACAGGTTCTGTTCAACAAAATGTCAGGTTTTAGATTTACCGGTACTAAAATAAGTGATCTTTTAAAAGGGACCAAGTCCTGTAAAGATGGGCGAACCAGATGCAAGTAGTCGCCCTCTTTATATTCAAAATAAATTTAAATATCTGCTTTCTGAGATAAACATACCATGTCTGTCAATTATTTTCTTAAATTCAGAGTATTCCAAGCCTCAAAAATTAATTAACATCCTCACAATAAGAAGATTCTATAGTTAAACTCCGACTCGATACCAACCTTTAACGTCCGAGGAAGTGACCGATACGGTGCATGCGCGAGGACAAATCGCGTTTTGGAAAGCCAGAGAGATGGGACTTAACCCCTTTAGAAAAAAACGGCAATATTTTACCAGCTTGGTTAATGTGGTCTAAGCTTGCTTTGAAGCATCAGCAAATCACAGGATGAAAAGAGAGTAGGAATGCCTTGATGTGAAACACTTAGCTAAATTTTCAACGAAAGTGGACTTAGTGACTTTTGGAAAAACGCTCTTCAATTGGAGGAGAATAATAATAATATTATATGTAGGCAGGTGGGGTGGAATGGACACTAGGCTATTTACAGTTGAATGTCTGTCTCTGGTAATTGATTGTACTGCAGAATGATGTGTACATTACGGTTGGATTGAAGTAATGAGTACCGTGATGTTTCTTTGGACCCCCCCCNCCCCTTTTTTTTTGTTCCCTCTCTAGTCCTGTGGTCTCTGCTATGGCCCTTTAGTCTCCGTCTCTGCTCTTGATCTTTATATCTCAAATACAGTAACTCCTGGCATAGTCATAGTTTGTTACGTTTGGTCCACTCCTCTTTCCCTTTCCCCCAAGTTATTACGTCTGGGTCACGTGCGGTGCTGAGCCCTGGCCGAGCGCATGAGAAAGTTTGAAAGTGGATGATCAGACGCCGATTCCAGAACCCGTCATAACTTGACTCCTCCCCCTACTGTTGTCAGTTCGCCACTACTCTTGTTTGTAATTTAAGTTATTGAAATTATGCATTAAGTGTGAGCAGTCGGTATGTGTGTTTGGGTCCAAAAAAAAAAAAANGGGGGGGGGGAGGTCCAAAGAGACATCAAATAGGAAGGATTTCCTACAACTACGGTCAATACCTTAATTCCGAATAATATACTAATACAACCCTAACCCTAACCCTACCCTTAACCCTAACACTACTGCCCATCGAGACAGGAGCATTAGTCGAAGCGAGCGTAACTCCTTATGGCAAGTTACCACATATGGAAATCCTTCCCATCAAATATTTTAATATCGTACTCATTACTTCAATCCAACCGTAATGTACACGTCATTCTTCAGTACAATTAATTACCAGAGACAGACATTCAACTATAAATAACCTAGTGTCCATTCCACCCCACCTGCCTACATATATAATAAAGTAACCAATGTTAGGCTTACTGGCGGGACCATTCAAGTTTGGAGCGAGGGCGGGGNGCGGGGGCGGGGGGGGGCGTGCCCCATATCCTAGCGCCCTCCCCCCTCCCCGCCATTTACGCAACCGTTTGTTGAAAATCAAAGATCGGCCACTTGTGTGTCTATATCGACACAAAAACGCGACATTCCGGATTAAAAAGCACGCAAGATCAGGGATATGTATACGGGTGTACATTACCTCGTATGTGAAAAGTGAATAGACAAACGGCGTCTCGACAGACGGCTCAGGTCGCTCCCTTTCATAGACCAAGGCCAAATAACGTATTCAATACCGGCATTATATATATGGTACATGTGTGTTGCAGCCTGCTCTGCGTCGTGATAATATGCGGAGACTCGAGAACCAGGAAGAGTGAATCTGAATAAAAGTTGCTCGAGGCGTGACTGGTTTGTAGAGGGGATATATATTCTTGTCACATCCTGGCTGAGGAGGGGTCGAGAGTCAAAGTAACTTGTGAACTTAAGAGTAGTGCGACAGCGCACTTCTCTGAGAGCGGTTTCCTGACAGGAGACTTAGCCACTGTTGAAAGCTGTGAAGGTTTTGGCAAGCACCGTGGTAAGTAAGCCTTGTTACCGTATATATTTATTGTGTGAGTTATGTAGCTGAAGATAACATTAACAACAATAACAACAAAAGATATCAAATTTGAGACCCGAGTTCACAACAAACTAAAGGACTATCAGTTAGCGTGTCCAGTTCTTTGCAAAAGAGCTGCAGTGAAGTTAAACAAAAAAATAAAAAGAGAGGTTGGTCGGAGGGG
>JAWQUT010000059.1:1293195-1326894 GCA_033807755.1 Ellobium chinense
CCACCTCCCGGTCCGCCCACAAACAAGTTTTAACTCAGGCATTAATGGGCCCGACGCTCTTTCGTTAAATTAATTTCTGCAGGTTCGCGGACTTTAGACTAGACTATGGGTTTTTGTGAATCGCGAAGCATAGTATTTTTTGTAGGACTGTTCATTGCTGAGCGTGGCATTTTTACATCATAAGGCTTATATATATATAAAAATATATGAATTGTACAGCTTTAGACTTCTTGGACTATCTGTGTGTCTGGCCAACTTAACCAACCATGCCTAATTATTTGTTCCATCCACTTTCACTTTATGTACAATACTATATATCCAACTTGACGTATACATTCACGCCACCAAAAATAACATGATAATATCATACGTCTAAATGAACTTTTTACATCCGGTGTCTGCTGAAGATAGCACAGCTATACATCCACAAAGACTAGTCCTGTGTCCGCTGAAGATAACACAGACTTACATTCACAAAGACTAATCCTGTGAATTATAATGCATAATCCGTATGTTATTTTAATGCACTGTGACAACCACGGGAAACTCCCAAAACATTAGTCCTGTTCACTGCAGTTAACGCAGTACGTTTATAAACATAATGGATTATGCATACCTCTGAATTCATACCTCGTCATCCCCCATCCGTCCCTTATGATTGGCGACGTTTTCAGCTCTTCATTTTCGTTGCTCTCCCCGTAATATAGATAGGTCTAATTATCTCTTAATCAGCGGTGAATTTAGGGATTGACCGAATAGGTGAAGACTCAAAGCCCCGCGCGTAAGCCCGGAAAATCATTTATAGAGCGAAAAGGGGGNGGGGGGGGGGGGAGGAGGGGACAAGAGGGTGAATTTGGTGAAAACATGTACCACAACGAAGGGGAAAGGACGGGAGAGGACCCTAAATCCGCTCCTGATTATAACGGACATTATGATGACTGCATTCCGTTATTGAACTTCCTTGAAGGCTTGTTAAACTAACTTCCCATTCTCAAAGCCATGTCTATACATGTCCATTAGCCAGAGGCGGGTTTAGGGTCTGCTGGCCCCCGGGGACATGAAAACTGCGAGGCCCCCTTTCCGGACAGCCCATGGTTCGAGAGGAAAAAAACAATAGTATCTGTTGCTGTATGAGGAAAGAAGAGAAGAAAACAAGAGAAAAAAAAACAACAGGGTGAGCAAGAGAGTGAAGAGGGGGGAAGAAAGAGAGAGAGAGAGAGAGAGAGAGAGAGAGAGAGAGAGAGGGAAAAAAAAGAGATAGAGAGAGAGCGAGAGTGAAATAGAGAGAGAGAAAGAAAGAGAGAAAGAAAATATCAGTGATAAGACAAAAACAGATGTTTTCCATTCATACCTAGAAAGAAGTCTTTGTCCAGGGCATTGCAATAGGCCTACACTGAAACGGGCATGTTGAGGCAAACCCTGCCATAGCAGCTCACCCTGCCATAGCAGTAGATTTGATTTATCAAAATGAACATTCGTTCAGTTCCTTTTTACTCTCCACTCTCTCTTCCCCTGTCTGTCTTTCTTTCCTTCCATCACATCATCTTCTTGTTTTGTTTTTTTTTTGCCCCTCTTGTTCTCCCTGGGTTCTGGGCACGTGCCCATCATGCCTATGTCTAAATCCTATATCCGCCACTGCCATGGCCTCATGCATATATATCAACTGATTTCAGACACGAACTGAACCAGGAAGCTGATTGTTAAAAGCTTGCAGTCGATGAAGACTTGTCAGTCCACTTCCCACTCGGCCTGACTTACAGATCTATACGATACCGGGCCTGTCTGAATCAACACCCGGATATTTCACAAGCAGTTGGTCGCAGTTAGACCGAAGCTGAACTGGAAGCAAGATGGCGTTCGATGCCTTCAGAATTAATGGTGGGCCAACTTACTATGGTGAAGTCCACATCCCTTGGGAAGCTGATCTGATCACCTCAGGGCTCATTTTCGCTTTTTTGATTCTGGCTTTTTCCTTCTATCTCATACTGCCTGGGGTGGCTGGCAAGGACGTAAGTTGTTATGGTTGGTGTAGACATATCTATACTGTTGTTGTTGATGCTGTTGTTGTGGTGGTGGTAATGGTGGTCGTAATTTCATATTAGCGGTGCTTGCTGTGGTTGATTAAGTGATTGGTGGTGGCTGTAAGATTACAGGTCTTTACTTTGGCGCAGTATGGCTTATTTAGTAAGGAAATAAGTTTCTGAAAGTGTTGCTGATTTGATGACTATAGTTTTTTTGGCGGAGAGGGGTCGGGGAGGGAGGCATAGAGGGGAGAGGAGATGATGATGATGATGGAGATGATGAGTGGATAAAATAGGATTGAAGTAGTGTTTTGAAATTGTTGCTTAGCTTACAATGATGATGATGATGACGACATATATGCTGATCAGGCAGTTAACCAGCTATTTGAACTTGTTTATTTTCCAGAAACTCTTCACTTTCATCAGGATAACTGTGAGTTTGTTCATAGGTGCAGTCATATTGGGTAAGTTATATGTATATGTATGAAATTAATGAATCATTACTATCATCAAACATTGTTAAGGAAAAAAAAAGAACTTCACCGCCATTAAAGTCATCACCACACTACCCAAAAACAAAAAAAAAAAAGGAGGATTTTTCTCTTTGTCAATAACAAGTTAATTAGAACAGCAACCATGTCACAGTAATATTTAATAAGTTTCCACTTTGTCACAAGTGCCTTGCTCTTGTATATTCAAGTCCATTTTGATGAATGACAATGCCTCCATTCATCCTTCAACATCTCATTCCTTTAGCATTTTGTCACCACCAGTCTAACAAAATTACTTTCACCTAATCATTTAAAATCATCCATCCATCCATCCATCCATCCATCCATCCATCCATCCATCCATCCATCATCCATCCATCCATCCATCCATCCATCCATCACCACAATCTCCTGATTGTTTACTTCCAAAGTGTCCAACTTTGCTATGACATGGGAGGTGGCGGAGACCACAACTCTGACAAAATACAAGGCTGGCACTGGTGCAGATATTAATGCCACTGTAGGAGTCAACATAGGATTTAGAGGGGTCAATATAACCCTCAAAGGTGAGTGCACTTCACTGCTAGAGACATGAGTCTTTGCCGAAAATTTGAATCATATTGTTCATAACATGAGTAGATATGGGTTGCACTATTTACTGCGTTTTATGAACAGTCATGTGTATTCAAGTTTGAGAGAATGTCACTGGTTAATCAACCGTATATTCAAAAGAACATGATACTTTTGAGTAGCAATGTGTTTAAGAATGGTGATTCTGTAATATTTTGGTGCAGCCTCACATCTAAGACATTCTGCCAACATCCAAAAACTGGAATGAAGGGTTTTTATACTTTGATAGGTTGGTCACACCAAAATCATCCATCATTGAGCAATAGTCCCTCTAGGCTGTCATTTTCCTCCTTCACCAATTCAACTTAATCTAACTCTCATTATTAAGGGTTTCTCTGTACCTTGTGGGAACCATACTTGCCATTCCCATGCCCTAACCCTTTATAAACATATACAGTAATTACACATTAAAGGATGGATACTCACTAAACAATAAAATGCAGACTAGTCCAGAAAAAAAGTATAGCTGAAAGGAACATATCAAATGAAGTTACTATTCATAAAGAAAAATTAGACTAATGTAGAAAAAAAAAAGAGCAAAAACTAAAAGCCTTCAAAAAGTGGCTGTCCAACCAGGAACAGATGGAACAATGATATGGGGATGCCTAAAGTTAAGGAGTCTAAAGAGTCCATAAGGAATATTCATTGCTTTCGTAATGATGAAAGAAACTGACTTCTCTCTGACCTAGGACGTTTGTGTTTAAACCACCATAGACGGTACATTATCAGACCTGTGTTTAAAGGCTTGTAATGGTGACAGGAGAGGTCACAATCTTCTGCTCCATGGAACAATGAATGGTCAGTTCAGGTGAAGGCTAACAGCTTAGGGTGTGACCAACAATGTGAACCTCCATGTGTCCCTAGGGCTATGCTTGGTCAGTTGGGCTTGACTAATCAAAGTCACGTTTCTTTTGAGATTCTGTCCTCTTGTAAGTGCCTTGTGAATATACTTTCACTTGCAGTAGAATAGTGAGCCATTATTAGAATTGTGTAGGACTGACCATGCGAAGGTGCTTGAGTAGCTCATGGTTAAATATGCAGATGACTAAAAGCAAACATTTGTGTTTGTGTAGAGTAGGAATAGAGAATGGGGAGAGGGAGGAAATGAAGAGACAGAGAAGGAGAGAGATGGGTGGAGGGAGGGAAAGTCAGTGAATTAACAGCTTGAACTTAAAAGTTGCTCCTCCCCTCCCCTCTCTCCTCCCCACCCCACACCCCCACCCCACTGAACAAAAAAATGTTGCTATATTTAACAAGTTGAACAAGTTTATTGGGATAAGCCCAGATCACAGCTGTGGTACATGGATAAAAATAAACAACAGGACAGCAAATTAACATTTGAAGCACTTCACACATGTTCACAATGTACATGTATATTCACATATGTCCACAATATACTCATACACTCATATATGTTCACAGAATACTTATACATTTATGTGGTTTGAGAATGTGGAATTTGTTGTCAGTATCTCAGGTCTTTTTAAAACCAGACATCTCACACTAAAAATAGTTTGTTGAGACGAGAAATATAGATTTCGATGTTTTATTCTCAAGTGTTTAAAAAACAAAAAGCTTTTTCTTTCTTTCACAGCTGATGATAATCAAATCAAGGGGGAAGCTATCGACTACAATGAAAACTTCAACTGGGAAGGCTTGCAAGGGAGACTTGGCTTTGGTCCATTTGGTACGTTTGTATAAGAACATTACAAGATGTGGTCCAAATAAGTGCCGAGATGGCTATTTGATCAGGAAAATGAGGTCCGAATAGGGCTATTGCTCTTGGACTTTAAAAAAAAACAAAACAGCAAATGAATAAGCATATAGGGTGGTCCTGGTTATTGGTTAGCAGAACTGACATCCATGCACTCTGGGAAGATCCTTGGTGCGGAGTCCTCTTTAGCAATCATCTTAAAGTGTAAATGCTGATGATGCCAATCGCTCCTCATAGCCATTCCTCTTGACATGACCCACATGTAGACCCAAACTCTTGCAGTCTGAGGGCTACAACCTCATTAGGTGGCTTATACAAGGGCTTTGATTGCACTTGTGCATTCTGAGAAATTCAGATATTATCACAAGAATCATGTGATTTCTCATCAGCTGGACATTTCAACCAAGAATACAGGGCTGCACAGTTCAGAGGTCTTCCTCTGCCCATTCTATGGGTGGCTGAGTACTTCACACTGGATGGAGAAGGCGTGCGGTGGGGCAGGCACTACAGGCAGGCTGGATGGTACTCCCACATTATTTTATGGTGAGTGTAACAAAGAAATGGAATGGAAGATGGGAGGGATTGACACAATAGTCACAGAAATTGATTACAGGCATCCAGCTGGACAAATCTCATGCCCATCTTAATGTTGAGTGGCTTTTGATTTTGTTTCTCATTGTCTGTAGGTTGATGGAGCATGGCTGACAAGTCCAGTCTGCACGCAGGCAGTGTGGATGTGATGNAAGGGTAGGGGGCTTGAAACTGATAATTGTCCCTGTGCTGGTAAGGTTTAACAATTTATTAGGATATAGCTGTAAGTTATTCTGATTTACACTGGGGCAGTCTCTATTCTGTGAGATAATGATCTTAATATTTAACTGCTTTTATGATAATATACATCCTTGCTTACTTTATCAGATCACATTGCAGATTGCAGAATTCAAAGACAAGTTTTACCTGTGATTAATAGCTGTTTATGGATCTTCATCATATCTCGAATGGCTTCACATTCATGGATTTATGACAGATGTAATTCAGTATGCATGTTAATGATGATAATTCAGCATGTAGCCATGTTTTGCTTAGGTATGCCCACCTATGATAACCAAACTTTACACGAAAGGAGATTTTGTTATGAGGAAATAAATGTCCTGTTTATATTTTGCATTCCTCAGGCTTGCCTTCCCACTGTGGCTCTTGGCCAACATTCTGTTCTTTGTCCTGCTGCGGTATGGTGCCTACTTTCTCTTCCTGACTGGTCTGTCTATGCTGACCGCTAACATTATCTGGGCAACTCTCCGCAATCCTATTGAGCTAATAATACCCTTCACTGAACACGGAATGCTTAAGTTTTCCTATGGTGGTTCTTTCTGGATCTGCCTCATCACTGGTAAGATTTGACAAGATGGTAAAATAAAGCCTGTTAAGAGCAAAGGCAAGATTGCTTGATTTTTTTGGCTTGCAGAACAGACTGAAAATAAGTATACAGGAGGACCTTATGGCTTAAAATCTTTTGTGCCTGAAAAACCTCATGTCAAAATTTATTTATAAACTCAAACACCTCATAAACTTCAGAAGGGGGACAGGTCCAGTCAGTTTGAGTTTGTGATGTCCTATTGTGTGTGGGAGTAAATTTGGTCGTGAAATCAGATATCAAAGTATTGGTTACATTTAAGTTATCAGATAAAGCGTAATTGATAGCTGAAACTATTTTTTTGTATTCTTGTAAACTACTCTTCACAAACTTCTACTGTTATGCTGTTGAATTGTCACTAGATTTGCTACATAATGGCTTAACACTGGTGGTGACTTATACAGATCAACATAAACTATATTGTACATTTATGGAATTAGTGCATGCATTTCATGATTTATATCTTATTTGTGTACTTGACATGTCTAGAGGATATTGTTGCATTGCAAATCAACAGAAGATTTGCAGAGGAAGTTAGTTCCTTCAAATGTGAGAACCTTTTACTCACTGATACTGAAAGATTACGCAGAATTGTGATGGTCCTGCATATTGGCTGTGTAATAAAAATGTGTCATCTTTTCCTCGTCACCAGGTATCATTTGCTGCATACTGGGTGTTGTGGTATTCTTACTGGACAAGCTGGCCCCAGGGCCCACTGCAGTTTTCTTTGGTGTCGATATTCTGCAGGACTCTGAGAGCATTGTTATTGAAGGTCAGTCCATAAGGTGCAAGAGGTGAAAAGGCTATGTATCATGTTACTTTGCCTTAGAAGTGACATAACTACACTCTTGACCTTTCAACAATTCCTCACTTTAGCTGTCAGCAGAGTCAAGAAAATGAGGATACCATATGCCCTTTGGTTAAATACAGTGCTTCACAATGTTGCCAACTCCATCTAATCATAATTTCTTAAGAGCAAGAGGATGGTTGCAGTTATAGGGAAATGTGATTTCAATTTGCTCTTTAAAGAGACAATACTGTCTTGTGTTAGCTGAAGTATTTTTGAAGTTAAGTGATGCTGTGGTTATTGGAATTGACCATTCCTTCCTTCTCTCTCATCAGAGGAAGATGAACCAGTGAAAGAGAGCAAGAGAAAGAAAAGTGATGCAAGTGCTGTAGACGGTGATGCTACACCATACAATGATGTAGATGACACTGAAGATGATGATGATGATGAGTTATATTTGCCACCTCCACCTATGCAACCAGTAGGTTTATCCAGTTTAGAGATGAATATTACATACATGCCTTTAGACAAAGTCATCACCACCATCACTGTAAAGTGGCCTTCACCATTAACCACTGCCTTGTTTTCCTCATAAACATATTCATGTGACCACCTCTCATTTTAACTTCTTACACAGCTATCAGCAATGGGAGATTCTTTTTAGGGCAACTGGCAGGTCTGTTTCTAATCAATTAAATGTATGTATCTGTAGGTTCTTGGCACCTATTAGAAGGACAAATCACTCATTGTGTACAACCCAATTAATCCACTAATATATAAAATCCCCCTTTTTTGGGGCCCTGCCAGCCAATGTCAGGGTGTAGAAATATGTAAAATGACCTGTGATCTACCGGGTACATATAAAACATTCAATTTGAAAGTTTCAGGTACAGTTTGAGCCTTCTATATAAAAAAATAAAATGTGTAGGCCTATGTATTAGCACATGGCCAAAACCAGCCCAATGAAAAATTGGAGACCAAATCAGAATTTGTGGTGGCCTTTTTTGAATGAGATTTGTGAAAATTTTGGGCGTTGACCCCCCTTTTTCTTCCCCTTAAAAGATTGGACAAAATAAGTACTTTAGCCTCTTTGGGAGAAATTTCCTGAACTCACAGTGGTATTTGTAGTATAATAGAAAATGTTAATAGGGCTAAAAGAAGAAGAAACAATAGGTTCCAAAGACCTGTATATGGAACGGGCCAGGGTGAGCTATTCAATAAAAACCTCACCACTGCCTGGAAATTTCGGGAGTGCCGTCTCTTGATATATTAAATACCGGACGAAAGAAGGTGTTAGTAACCATATAAATTTCAAACTGTTAGCCTCAGAGAGACTGACATTCTTTTTGTTACTATTGTTTTAAAGATTAGTGAACTGTAGAGTGAAGAGAGCCAGCTTTTTTTCTTGACCACACCAAGAATTCATCTTGTTTAGCCAGTGTGGGATCACCAACCTAGAGTTCTCAGGCTTGTGGAGAAGTCACCCTGTCCCATCTGCACTCCCAATCCACATCTGAAAAGATGTCTAAACTATCTATCAATGAAGTCAGGCAGATAACATAATTATACAGTCATTTGACAAATTTAAAGCAAATACCTGTAGTTGCTTGGAACAGATATTCATGCAAATTTTCTTGTGGGCTTATCTAGCTTAAATCCAAATAAGTCACAGTTTTTATAAGAAAGCCATCAATGGCCATGAAATATGATAATGTGGAAAAATTATCCCAACCTCATCTGTATCTTGCTAATAGAATCTTGCTGCTTAGAAGAATGTGGCCAGGTAAATGCACTCCAGAGCCTGCAGAATAGTTCTACTTAACCTTAACAGAAATTCCAAAATCAGAAATGAGCATGGATAAAAAAGCAAAGAAAAGCAAAAAGCAAATGATCATAAAAAAAAATAAAAATAAATGTAGGATCTTGGAACTAAAACATATTTCCACAGTGACGCACTGCACTGATATGAAGTCCATGTATATTGTTTTGAGCTAAGATAACCAATCAGTTGTTTTACTCTTACATTACTTCCTTTGTGGTAAGGCACCACCTGTCCCAGATAAAGCCAGACCATATGTTGTGAGACCGAGAAGCAATGCTCGGTCCTACCGCACAGCGGAACACAGGATTACAAAGAAACTTCAGCGACCACGCCGTAAAGATCCACCACCTCGGCCTCCGCGCAGGGACAAACATGACAATAGCGACAGTGATGAAGACCCGTACCAAAATGCCCCTGCACTGAGACCAGTTCAGATGCAGACATCTATTGGAAATCGTCAAAGTTTGGCACAGGATGACCTGTATGAGAACTCCAATACTGTGGAGTAAGTACCCGCAATCATCAAGGCAAAATGAACTGAAAAAAAAATCTATGAGGGTATGGTAGTGTGGTTTTGAAACCAGCAAAGCCTGCTCTTGAAGCTTTATTTCGTTAGTTTACCCTTTGACCAGATCACTTTTAACTTATGAACATACTCTTCAAATTCCCACAATTCCCTGCTTCAAAAGTCAGCAAAATATCATGAAAATGAGGCTGTAGTTAATTAGCTTTATGATACTGCTGACTCCATTTAACTGCAGTTTCCAGAAAATTTAGCTCTGCCAGCATCAGATAAAACAGTTGGTGTGACATGACCAGTATAAACACTTTCTCACTATTATTATAGAATTGCAGTAGTAGTGACATTGTTTTATGTTGGTTATGTCATATGTTAGCTTAAATTCAGCTGGAATCAGTAAATTGTATTTGGTGAAAAAAACCTGTAAAATTTTCCTGTTTATTCTTTTGAGCAAACATTTCCATGTTTGTTTTTTTTCAGGATGACCAACTTCCACTGAGATGTTCAGTACAAGAAACGAGGACATTATCATATGACTGTCTTTTAGAGTGCATAAGTATCAAGATGTGTCAACAGGATTGCTCCTCTCCATTCCAATTTTAGAATATCATCCAAAAAATTGTTTTTTAATTATTAGTTTTATCAAGGTGCAAAGATAATTTGAAAGCTGTTTTTTTTTGCCATTGTAATACTTGTCATTTATTTGCAACCATCCCTATTTTATGCTCTTGTATCATCTATCTCCAGAAAAAAGTTTCATCAATGTTTTATCAATTCACAAATTATTTAACATCTTTATGTACTGTATCTTTGTCAAGTTGATTATTCTACTCAGTCCCAAGGTCTATTTTTTTATGAAGGAACTCTCTACATCTAAGTCACAGTTTTGCGATGTTGATATGCTAAAATAAAACTGGACACAGTATTGTGATGAGCATATTCAAATAGTGAAAAGCTGATTACGGCAAACAATATGTATATATATATATCCTTGAACAACTAAATTCTTAATTTTTAAATTTACACATTTATTGGTCTCCACAAACAAGATTTATAAATTTTAACAAATGTACGGTAATAACTGGATAGCTGATTACTACATTTTATGACTTCTTATATCCTTAAAACAAATTAAATATTCTTCTAAATCAGAAATTTTTGTTCAATCCCATCCACAAGTATTATCTTCTCTTGGTGGAGCCGAGCTCATTTTGTTATAGCAGACACACAAGGGAAGTTATCTTAGAAAGAATGTTCGCAACAACAATCAGATTTTGTTTAGCTGATGAGGAATGTAAAACTTACAGTCTGATAAATTACTGGATCACAGAAGATGGTGCTACAAGCTCTACAATAAAATATTACCCTGAATTACACATTTAAATGTATACATATGATGAATTCAATCATTTTCGCTTCATTGTCTTTGTTGTTAAAATTACATGAATATATTTAGATCTGAACATTCACTATGAAATATTCCTGAATTTTATGTCTAGAGTAATATATTTTTTTATTGTTTGGAAATCTCAGAATAGGGCAACCTCCTTTAAGGGATGATAAATACTGCCAAATAACTAACCAACCTACTGAAAGCATGAGATCATTTCAATTTATTTAATAATTTTGTCATATTTGTGAAACAATTAATTAGAGCAATAGATTTAAGCTCTCAAGTAACTTTTATTAGGATCAAACATAGTACAACTACATATCTATTTTATTGGGTTTATCCTTTCAATGTCTTTATTACCTGTAGTTTTGCATATGTAGGTGGCTTCATTATATCAAAGTGAAGGAGTTTTTCAGTGAAGTATACATTTCATGTATCAACCCAGTTGAATCATATTTATCCATATATTTGCATAATTGGGTTGCCTCATTAATCATCGCAAACATCCCTGCCTATGGACCATTCTCAGTTATTATTCATGCACGATGATGCGGGCATATCAAGGCACAATTCCAGGAGCCCTCGCTTCCGCTTTGGACTTCTCCATTGTCAAAGGAATATGACTGGCTGATACTGTGTATTACTGAAGTTATTAGTGGCTAATGCATCTTTTATGTTTGGAAGCTAACTTTGATGGTGCAATCACACTACCTCTTTGCATAAACTAAATGTGCACTTCTAAGGAGTTGACCAGTTAAGGATGTCCATTTCACTAGTAACATTTAGTACCACTAGATTGCATGATGGTAGAAAATACTCCTCTGCTGGCAGAAACAGATGACAAAATGCAGAGAAAGATGGTCTTATACAAGTTTTTCCCCATCGTCTTTTGGCTGATGGGGCAACTTGCGAATGACAACCCACCTTAATAGGGCACTGGACAGGGTTGTAGAGAACGAGGAAGAGAAAGACCTGGAGTTAGGGTCATTACTGAGACTAAAGAAACTCCGTGTAAAAAAGGTCAGCTGTAGCAGATCAGGGCAAATTGGGAAGATATATACACTGGTCAACTAACATGTCTGACAATGTTACCAGATAGGCTCCAAGAGGTCACTTCACAGGATAAGGGGAGTATGTATGGGTTGATCCTCTGTGTGCAAGTCATGCTGATCCTGGCAATACCTGAACCATTTCTGCCTTAGAACTTCCTAACACTATTAAGGGCTGTGATTGTGATAGATGATGACACCTGTCCTGGTCAAATGTCCTTTCTTTCCTGACATCAAATCAGTATCACCTTACAGCATTCAAACTATGATATACTTTCTTGTCTATGCTTAGCTCCAATCATTACAGGTTCAATGATTTTAAAATGTGCTTGAGACAGCAATATATACCACACACTTTATTGCCAATATTTTTCTTACTTTTCTCCATATATTCTGATCTCATCATTCTAACTGTGGTGTTAAGGGATACTGTTAAGTACCTCAACATTAACACCCAACCTTAGAATAGAGAGTATATTTTGGATTTGTTAATCAAGTTATT
This sequence comes from Ellobium chinense, assembly GCA_033807755.1. Lineage (NCBI taxonomy): Eukaryota > Metazoa > Mollusca > Gastropoda > Ellobiida > Ellobiidae > Ellobium > Ellobium chinense. The sequence goes on from JAWQUT010000059.1 coordinate 1,305,539, forward strand.
TTCTTTAAAAAAAAAATTCAGAAAATAAAAGGGCTTCTAAATGAGTTAGGTTGAGGGGGAGGGGGTAAGGGGTGTTGGCGAGAACAAAAGAATGGAACTTTTTTTAAACCATTGTCTTTTACTTCCCTTTCATATATATAAATGTATAAACTATAATTTTTTTCATACTTTTGAATAAAATCATGTTCAATATATCATAAACCTGCAAGTTGTTTTCAAGCATCACAGATTATGTCAGACATTATTTATTGTCAGTGCTTTTGAAAGTGTGGTCATGACAAAAGTTCAGATAAAATCAAAACAGAAAATATGTACTGACCTGAAAGAAAATGTCAGACTTTTAGCATCCAGTACAAGAATGGAGGTAAAAATAAACTGGAGTCTGTAGTGTCCTGTTCATCTAAAACACAAGCTGAACTCTTAGAACATCATGTTTTATAGGGTAGGAGCAAAGAAACAGAATGAGGGGACAGGGGTGACTGTGAACACTCCTGCCACAAGAAATTTAGGATGACAAACATCTTCCTTCTTTTCAGACAGTCAACAGCCCTGCAGCACTGTGCCTTGTATTTTTTATTTCCGCCAGTCTCATTCTTTCTTTACAAAAAAAATGGCACTGTGCTGAGCATATGAAAAGTCAGGTGATCAGACTCTAAGTGTTATTTTTACAGTCATAAGTATAAGTGTAACTCTGAACAAAAGAGGTATGTGTCATTTCTCACATTCATTCATTCAGGATAGTCCAGGAAATGAAACACAGATGACAAGCAGATGATTTGAATAAATAAAGACTTTTATTTACAACTAATGATTTATCTTCTCTTAGAAAAGGCTCCATTAAGGGGAAAACTGACAAGAACAATTATCAACAACAATGTTGAATTTGATGCTTTCTGTACACAAAATTATATGCCATATTCATAAAGAATGGGACACATCATGTACGAAGAACTCAAATTCAGCAAATAAACATTTGGCTGATACTGCACTGAGCTAGTATAGTGGAATATTGATGTACGATCTGTGTAACAATAAAAGTCCTTTATGATTACATAAGGCTGAAGAACAACATAAACAGCTGTCATCATTCAGAAGAAAACGAGACCATATCATTAACATCACCATCATCAATAAGCTGACTATAATCTGCTAAAAAGGCATGTGTAGTATCACTGGGAATACTGGCTGTGTATTCCTCTTCCTCATTTGATCTCACTGTTACCAAATTAGAGCCAGCATATTATTCCCAATGTCACTGAGAATAATACTTCCCACTATGAAAAGTGAAACTATATCATGTACGTCAGAGTCAACCAATAATTTGCACAAATATAAACTATCGTGGAGATATTCTGGACGGACAAAGATAAAAATGCACAAGTTACTTTTCATATCTGACAAAGAGTTTATATCACTTCCTGGGATTAACACTGTCAGAAGTCCAATAATGACTTGGAGGATTATGACAGTGTTATTTCTGGGCTGTGACATGTGGGTCACAGTGTGGCAGTTTCTGCCGTTTTTAGAAAATACCTACAAAATCTTAAAGACAATGTGGTTTGCACAGACAACCAAGTTGACTCCATTCGACTAAATCTTTACAAGACCATGTGAAAAGTTGATATTACTTTGTTGGTGCAATAAGCAGCACTCTTTGTTTGAAACTTATATGCCTGTTTTCCGAAGAATGTAATTAGGTGAAAAGTACCCCAAAATGTTTGTGATTAAATGGAGCTGACTGTATGTTACAGGATATTACAAAATTAAACTTTGTCTCTGTCATTTTCTTTTGTTAAATAATACAACTTTGGTACAAGGCCCAGTGTCTGTGACCCTTGCAGGTGGACTAGGAGTAGCAAAAGATACAAACATTACCTGGAAACATTGTACAAGTTTCTGTGAAATACAGTATCCATGACTGACATTTACTATGTATTCTCTATTTTCAAAAACAATATATAAATATATTTATATATATATATATGTACAGTATTTCATTATAAGATGAAAAAAATATTGTGCAGGAGTTACTGATCCTATGGTAAGAAGAAAAAAGAACCTCCAGACAGGAGTTACTCCCCTGCCCCAGTACTAAATACAAGAAAATGTGAAGTTGAATAAAAAGGAATGGACTATTTCACCGCCCAAATATAATACTGTGGTAAGTCCTTCAAGTCATTATTGGACTTGTGACAATATTAATCTCAGGCGATGATTTGCTTGTTGATTTAGATGGACATCACAAAAAAATTCAAATATGACATTAACTCTTCATTAAGAGATTCCAAACCTCTTCAGATCTGTTATCTCCTTATAATTGGCGGGTTCTTTGAAGATAAAGCTCAGGTGCACATCTATCCCTGACTTATGTGTAGACATGATCTAAAATGTAAAATGAATACTAAATAACATTAACAGTTCCAATACATTATTAATTGCAGGTATCTGCTAGGCCACATAAGTATCAAGCACTAAAATTATGGCCTCGTGCTCCAGGGAAAACCTTATGAAGGAGGGCGTGATCAACAACATTCAAAGACTTATGTTATCCCGAAAGAACAGCTCTCTTAAATACAACAGTAGGACCACATGCCTCAAACCTCATGTAATCGAAAAATCTGTCAATTTATGGTAATGCCCCGCTTTTGAGCCAGTTGATTTCAATATCAAACTTCAATCACAGTTTCAGACTGCCAAGTAGGGACTTGTTCCATAGAATCTGAGTTCCTGAGTCCAGCTGAGGTTATAAGTAAGAGGACGATGATCTTGGCAACAAGGTCCAACTACAGTTTCAGCCAGTCTACTGATAAATATCTGAACAAAGCTTGGCCCATTGAAAAAAAAAGAGCTCACTATCTAATGCTGTTAGTATCTCACAAATTCCCCAACTACGGAAAAGGTTAAGTATCAATCTCTTACAATCAAAGAATGTCATAAAGGTCCCTTCCTAATAAAAAGACGGATATCTGATTCTCATTGTTATGGGGCTCACTGTGCCTTAAGACTTGTAAAAGGACTCTATCATTACTCAGGAGCCATTTTTATGTGTCATAAATGTGGCACATTTTAAAAAAAAAATTTTTTATCATTCCAAAACCCTTATCAAGATCTATGGTTTGTACCAGGCTTACTGTCATTTGAGCAACAGTTTTTTTTGACAAAAAGATAAAACTGTATTTAGTCTGCTGTTGATAGCCCATCAAATTCACTATATTTTATTTGCTTCAGCTTGCAAAAGTTTCCAAAATCACATTACACAAAACTGGCTCTGAGGGGACAATAACACCCTGTCATAATCAAAGCATAACTTCCCAGAGGAACATCTCATTGTGTGACACAGACAAGAGTTTGCTGCCGCTAGGAGAGAATCTGACAAAGTTGATTCCATCACTGTGACCTGTGAAATCCTGAAAGCTTCCCTCATGGTAATCCAACAACTTCAGGAGTCGCTCTGAAAGAATACACATGGACCATAAGATAGTTCATTACTACAAACAGAAAAACAAAACTTTAAAGTCCTCGAGGAACAAGGCAAAGCATGGAAAATGAGAGTTAAATATGTTTATAAGCTATTAACAGAATATGTGCCTCTAAACTACCTGCACACCCTGCAATCTCATAAATGTTTGCACTTGGATTATTAAGCCAGTTAATCACTTTACTTATATATATGTATATATATGTGTGAATATAAAAGTCCCTGAGCAGTTGGTGATCACAGTAGGTAAGCAACAGAGAAAAGAAAACTTGGAAAAGAGGATGCTGATTTTCGCTCAATAGGACAATTCACTTAATCACATTTTTAAGAATTTATCTATAAATGCTGAGAAAAAGTCAGCACTGCTTAATCACACCTTCTTCTATTTAACAGCAACATTTCCTGTGCCCCACTAGAACTGCATGTTGTTAAGACTGTATTTATCATGCCTCAATTCTCACACTGATACATTACAAGCAGAAGAACCCTTCTCTTACCTGAGACTCCTGTTGCAATAAGAGCTGAATCTGGGGACACATCCATACACAAACCCCAGTGGGTTAAGCTTACTGTTCTCACAACCTGTTGTAATAACCATATTGAAATCTCATCAATATCTATAAAAAAATTCCGCTCCTGTGTATTTTCTTGATACTGCCATTTCACGCTAATTATATATAAGTGCCCTTCATATTAGTAAGTAGTCAGGGCAATAAAAATTAATACAGGCAGTGTCAATAATAAAATTATTTTCACATAAGCCTACAAGAGTTGGCATGACAATACACATGTGCACGCACACTAAAAACTTGCTATCTTAAATCAAGTCACACTGGTCATGCCTTATAATATGCATAACAACTGAAATAAACTATGAAATCTGTTGTAACTATACAATCATTAAAATACAATCAGTTGCAGTGGCATTATATTTTCAAAGTCCGACACAAGAATAGCCACATTTGTTATTTCCAGCATACAACAACCCCAGATTTGAACCCTGATGATGCTGACAAATTTGTGGTGGAGCATTCTCCACAAATTTGTCAACATCATCAGCACATATGGATATACTGTATATCCATATTTATCCATGCTCTTCTAGCAAAAGGCCAACAGTTTGTTTCACAATGGTTCAAGAGCAAGTTGGTTTCATCCTACTTATAAACACACAGTAGCGATAACACATTCAGGCTGTAATAATACCCACTGGTTAATGTCTTGTGGTTACGTGGCCTATTATTATGCAACGTACCTTCCTCTGTGTAAGGCTGTAGAAGTTGACACATTTCTCCATTCCATAACCCATGTACACAATGGTGTCAGCTTCATCAGGGGAAAACTTGGCAAGGGTTGGGGGAAGCCGAAAGTAGTGGCTCTAGAAAGATGAAAAAAATAAAGAGTTTTTTTCACAGGAAAGATCTAGACTCAATACAAGAAGATTCTACGAACATACTGGTTATACAGAGAAATCATTTGAAAGTAAGAAACTTAGGTCAAGTTGGAAAACTTACTGAAATTGTTTAACAAAAGTATTAAGTAGGAGAAGTGAGAAAATGAGTTTGTATGGGTGAAAGAAATAGTAACAGCAGAAGGATGCAAGGAGCTGCACTGTGAGGAAATGCCCCATAGCTATATCACTATAATGATAAAACAGGTATGGGATTTTCTTGTGTTTAGCTGTATGAGTAATAAACTTGCTAAACATGTTGAAAGATTTTTTTTCTTCAAAGAAAATATTTCATAAAATCATAATTGGGTAAACTCTGTGATTCCTTGTCCAAATTTCTAGAGACTGCCGAGTGTAACAATGCCACATTTACATATTTACTATGCCAAGTTGAACTTGCCTGAGGCAAACCTTGAATCTGTCCCTATCAGTTGTAGTGAATACTTTTTTTTAATGCAACTTCACAGTGCCTTAAGTTTCAAATTTTACTATAATGTGAGTATCCGTTTTCCAAGTTTCTATTTCTATTGCAGTCACTGGGACAAGAGTTTCAATCATTAGAAGACAAAGGAAGAAAGGCTTAGAGACAAATAAATGAGAGGGACAAGAGTTTCAATCATTAGAAGACAAAGGAAGAAAGGTTTAGAGACAAATATATGAAAGGAAAACTACACTGCAAAGGAAGATTGTGCCAAACTTACTGTGTCATTCTTCTTTATCTTTGAACCATCAGGCATGAAGGCAGGCGCTGGAAAGGTCAGCCAGTCCACAAGCTCACAAAAGTCTTTGGCCCAGTCAGATGACCACACACTGACCCGCCTATCCATACTACTGGCAAGCCACAATGTAGGGGCTGTGACTCCCACATCTACTTCCTGAGAAATGATTACCATAATTAGATGTTATATTCATTTAGTTTCTACAGATGGTGCTGTCACCCTTCTTGATTGCACTGTATGCTTAAATGCAATGATTTAAGGTGAAAGAATATTATCTCTTTCAAAAGTAATCTGTTTCATCAGATCCTCTTCTTAATCATGTTCTTATGAAGTTATGATTGAGTAGTGTCAACACTTCTGAAAGCTTAAAAATATGTGAACAGTCAGTGTATCTGACAGCACTTTGAAACAATGTCCTTAATATGCAGTACAAAATAGATTTGCCTGCTTTTTGAGACGAGTGAGGACTATCTTGCGCCAGAATATCAAGATATAATTCCTTGTAATTAATGAGAAATAATTTTTAGAGAAGACTCAACTGCACATAACCAATGCCTAAAATTGAATACTAAATGTTATTTTTCTTAGAACTTCCTAAGTTGACTTGAATCCCTGTGTCAAAGGAGAGCAGTATTTTAACTAACTTTTATCATGGTTACATAAATGTTTGAAATGGGAACACTCCTGTGATTACAGATCACCATCACCACCATGCCATATCTTGTCTCACCTTTGTCATGGTAACATCAATGTTTGAAATGGCCACACCCTTATGATCACTGATAACCCTCACTGTCATCCCTGTTGTTGGACTGCTCACAGCTATGAGACCATCACTGCCTCCTGATAAGACCATTAGTCCTGCATAAAAAACATGGAAAGTTGAGAAAAAAAATCTGAATGCACTGTTGTCTGGAAAAGCACTATTAAGTTAAACTGCTAAGTTGAATATGTTGTCCGCTCCACAGATTGCCATATCTTTTATGCACTTGATATTCATCATCAGCAAACGCAGATCTATATACTGTAACTCCTCTCATCTCTGACAAACTCATGTATTACAGGCACACAGCCACAAATGTATGTTAGACACTTTCATCTATGCAGAGGCAAGTTAATATGTGCGTTCCTGATTCAGTGTTTTAATTAACCATTACATAATGACATCTTTCAGAGGACATGTCACTGCATCATACATAATGAAAATGACAGTGTAAATCAACACCCTAATTCGAATGTTTTGCTGAATTTTACATCTATTAGAGGTGTGGTTTTTGAGCTTGTTTATAGTCCTTTGATCCTTCATACCTATCAAGACTGAATATTCATCTGTAATCTGGCAGGGAACGGATTGTCTAGTAAATGCATAATATGGAGATTCAGCAAAACCAGTTTTTCACATACAGTCGACTCTGCTTAATCGCCCTTCCTCGGGATCACGGAAAAAGTGGGCGATTAAGCGGAGAAGCGATTAAGCGGAGAAGGTAATTTCGGCATATTTTTGGTAATGGGGTTAAATTTCTTTGATGTCATGTTTGATGTCGTGCATTGACGCCTTATCGTCGCCAGACTTAAGACAGACTCGAGTTTGACAGTATTGTACTGCACAAAATCTTTGATCTCCGCGGTCTCTCTCATTGGCCACCTCGCAGTAGCCCAGCAGACAATAAGGAGTAGGATGGCACGGTTTGGATTGACCGATCATCCACATGACACGTTCTCTGATCTAGCCGAAATCCACCAGACATTGTCAATATGATGTTTACGTTCTCCGCCTCTCTGTGACGGAAGGCATGGGGGGAGGAGTCTATTTAAGGCTTTCGGCGCATTAGCACTATCGGATGGGAGACGGCGGTGATGCGTAGCGTGGGACGAAGGGAGACAGGTGGGGAGAAAAGGCTTATCACACCTATTTCGGTGTGGGAGCTGTCACTTCCTGTGTGTGCGCCATCCATTGCACAGTTAAACCGTCTGTGTACATTTGTTTGTCAACTGTAATCCTTCAATCGCTGATCTATGAATTCACGGGCGCTGAAGAGTGGTCGATTATCCGGAGTGAGAGGCGATTATCCAGTGACTTTCATATAGAAAAAAATCTGTTCCCTGGGAAACAAGGCGATTAAGTGGAAAAGGCGATTAAGTGGAAAAGGCGATTAAGCGGAGGGCGATTAAGCGGAGGGCGATTAAGAGGAGTCAACTGTATTAACAACATTTTCTGAGTTGCTGGGTAATGGTGTTAACACAGCTACCTGTTTTGAATCACTTACCATCAGCAGAGAAAGCAATGGCAGTCACAGTGACAGCATGTGGGTGCATCTTTAACAGCATCTCCACCTTGTTGACATCAAATACCCGCACTGTTCCATCACTGTAACCACCAGCTACCAGGGGAACCCGGCTGTTTTGAGGGTCAGTCACAGGACCTGCTGCCAGGCAAGTGCAGGACTGGAAGGAAATACCAGGGTTGAAGCAAAAACAGTTTATATGACATTCATGTAATTGAAACGGGTTGGGAGCAGTAGTTATCTACATGAGGCTTTGCTAGAATGGAAGTCTATGTACCATGCCAGAATTTCAGATGACAATGATGATGATGAAAGAAGAAAACATTATGCAATCTTGTTAATGAATGTATTATATATTTATTTGATGAGCCTATATCAATATATAAAAGTTATAGACATAACTGTTATTCAAAACAGTGTAACAAGACAACACAGTCACCATGCTGTAAACAAAATGATTCAGGCCTTGGCAAAGCCTCAGTTGCCGGAAGGTATACAACATCAGATCTCACTTAGGAAGAAAGGCTTCAGTGGATGTCAAGATGAAAAGACACGGAGCAAGTGCCTTTGAATCTTGCCAGATTCTCATTCACTCATCAGATGCTAACTTAGAATTGCGGAGGCCCAACAAAGATAAAAAGATGCTTGTGACATTCCATTTCAGGATATGCTCTCGTCCCACTATTAGCAAAGAACACTCACCACATTACATGATTCTTAATGGTCACTGTTTCTTCATTTCCCCTTTTCCATATATCCATGGCATTATTTTGAAATACACATAACAACAGTGTTTACCATTCCTTATCTCTGACCCTCAGAAGGCTGGATTTACAGAATTTTTAGAAAGCTATGTCTACTTCACTGAAATTATCATCTCCCTTTATTTAAGCCACAAAAAATAATAAAATCTAATTTATTTTTATTACCTGCTGCATGACTTGAAACTGAAGGGCTTGTTCTCTATTTTCAAGTGACCACACTCTCACACTGCCATCGTCTCCTCCTGATATCATCAGATTATTAGGAGTGAAGGCTACACCGTTAATCTGAAAATGGGAAAGAAAAAAAGATTAAAAAACGTACCAGATGAGACAGAAGGACTAAAAAAGTAGTTCGACAGCTTGACTGTGGAAAAAAAAAAATCAGGGCAAAGAGTTTTCAAGAAATCTATTTCATTATTTGAGCAAAACATATTCCATATTATATAGAAGCGGGGAGTGAGCAGATATCCTGTCTTGTACTACATCCATATTCTATGTACTCTAACCAAAATCACATCAGGCACATGGATGATGGGAGAAGATTTTGGTCCAGCCACAGGAGGCTGTGAGGACACTTAAACCATTCATGTAAACATGAAATAGTACATAGTAAATGAGTACAAACCTTATTTTTATGACCAGACACCAGTCGTATGGAGGTTCTCTCTGCCCAATTGATGTACCATAATGTCCCAGCATCTGTTCCAACAATGCCCTGTAAAAGTTTCATATACCAGAGGTAACTGAATCTGCATGTATCCACAAAAAGTCAAAACAACTAGAAAAAGATAGTACTTGCGAGAATTTCCTCATGATATCTCAGGCTGTCGTGTATCATAATGTTCACTGAGAGCATGATACATCCTAATGACCACCTTGTACTTAAATATCGAGCACAGTCATAATGCTGTGAGGTCTTGAGTCATTTGCTTGATAGGAAATTTTACTCATGAATTCAAATAAATTATGGACTGGTCTCCTGCAATTCAAATTCAGAATGTCCTACCAATCTGACAATAATGACTTACGTTACTAGATATATTATGATTGTTTGAGGAAGAAATATATAAATTTTATTTACACAAACTAATGATTTTACTTCACTTCATCTATGCATGTTTTTCTAAGGATATAAAGGAAAAATGAATGCAAGGTAAAATGAATGCATTTTATCACTTTTCTGAGAAATGTTGAAAATGATAAATAAAAGAATTTAAGCAATATTTTGAAATGCCTGCCTACCATGTCTAGAGTATCATCAAATTCTGCACAAGTAATGGCACCATCAAGTACCATCTCGTCTTCCATCGTCAACCCTGATGACCCGCCATGCGACGTTAGTCTTCCACTGGTTAACTTCATGTTGCTAACTCCGCCCACAGCCCATAACTTAAGTGTGTGACTTGTACCTGCTGTCATGAGACGACTGTGACGAGACACAATGTTGGCTGGAATAGAAAGATGAATACAAGTACTTCATGAAATACAAATTTCACAAACTGACTATGCTTTAGCCCTTCTCTTGTCATTATTTGCCTTCAAAATAAAGTAATTTTCCTCAAGCATACTAATGTTTGCTACAGAGCACATAAAATACCTGAAAACTGAAAGGAAAATAATTTAACACTTGGTAATAAAGATGGAAACAAATGTGTGAAGCAAAGCTTTACAAAGAAAATGAGAGAAAATGAAGGAGAGAAAGAATATAAAAAAAACAGAAAGAATTAATAACAGGCTATTGTGTGATACAAGCCATACACATTTGCCTAAAAAAGAAAGTACTAGCTACTGAAACGAAGCAATAAGGTTTTAATACCGCTTTACACTTATTCTACCATTTTCCGTGTAGCAGAAGGAGTTTTTTTATATATATTTTGCCAAAGCCTGGGTCTATGTAGAGTGACTGAATTATTTCATTATTATCATGACTTACGACTGACATTCTGAAATAAATCCCACTTGTCTGTCAATGAGTACATCATTTTAATGTAGACCAATAACAGATGACCAAATCATGATACATCAAAATTCAAATATATGCTTATTCACATGCAGCGCCCTATACACAATCAAATTTCTCATCCTTTCACAGATGAAAACATCAGATTTTGGAAAACCCACTACCGCTGGGGGAATATCAAAAGAGTAATACACTCACTAATCTCCCCACTGTCAGCTGCCCAGTGCATGAAACAGGTGTTGTGTCTTGTGTCCCATGCCGACACCTGGCCAGAGTCTGTTCCTATGTACACAGTGCTGTCACCAGCATAGGCCAGAGATGTGAAGACGACAGGAGCAGCCTGTTAGACACCAAGGATACATGAGTATAAGGGACAACGTATGTTAAGTCAGCTTACATGCATCCTATTTCATATCTAGAGAATCATGATATAGAGGCAGAATGCAGACTCAGGAATACATAACAAACCACACAGGAACCTAGTCAGAATATCTCTGATCTAAAATACTGTGCTAATAAAAAGACAACTTCATGACAATGCCAGACCATGTTATCCAAAAAATTATATAATTATAATTATATTACATTATTATATATAATATTATATTATATACAGTCAACTCCGCTTAATCGTCCCTCCTCGGGATCATGGAAAAAGTGGGCGATTAATCGGAGAAGGTAATTTCAGCCATTTATTTGGTAATAGGGTTAAATTTCTTTGATGTCGTGGTTTAATGTCATGCATTGACACCTCGTCACCAGACTCAGGACAGACTCGAGTTTGACGGTGTTGTAGCACATAAAATGTTTGATCTCTGCGGTCTCTCTCACTGGCCACCTCGCATTAGCCCAGCAGACAATAAGGAGTAGGATGGTTGGGATTGACTGTTCATCCACATGACAAGTTCTCTGATTTAGGCAAAATCCACCAGACAGGCGCAATCAAGGCGTGGGGGGAGGAGACTATATGGCTTTCGGCACATTAGCATTATCGGACGGGCAACGGCGGTGATGCGCAGCATAGGATGAAGGGGGACAAGGGGAGGGGGGAGGTGGGGAGGAAAGGCTTATCACACCTATTTCGGTGTGGCAGCTGTCACTCAGTCAACCGACCTGCCATCCGTCGCGCAGTTAAACCATCAGTGTACATATTTGTTTGTCAACTGTAATCCTTCAACCGCTGATCTTTGAATTCACGGGCACTGAAGAGTCATCGATTATCAGGAGTGAGAGGCGATTATCCAGTGACTTTTATATAGAAAAAAAATTCGTTCCCCTGTGAAACGAGGCAGTTAAGCGGAAAAGACAATTAAGCAAAGTGCAATTAAGTGGAGTCGACTGTATATTATATAATATATATTATATTAAACTATTATTATATTACTATATTTTATATTATTATAGCCAAAATTTAAAGAAATCCCAAGGGATTTTCAACCCCAAAGGTTTCTATTTCTAAGGATCAATATGCCATAGATTTGGAGATTTGTGTGAATACAAATCAGTAGATGAGGGAAATTCTTGGGCAAAAGTTCTCTTTATATTTATAGATAGATATCAACTTTGCCTCACAATTTCAAATTTTCAGTCTGAATCTCTGATATCTGAGGCCATGAGATTTTGCTGCTAAAAGTTACATCTGATCTATCATTATCAAGTGTGAGTAAAGTGATGAAAGTAATCATTATGTTGGCAAGATTTTGTAAACAAACAGTAACTTATTAAATTTACATGAACATGAAATGTACATTAAGACTGACCTTGCTACCATTATAATCAAGCTCCTCGGGTAGGTCTGCCTCATGAACATTCAAGCACACATCTGCTGACGTCTCGTCTAACAACCAAAACAAAACAGTGCCTTGCTCTCCCACAGACACAAATTCATTTACTGTGAATGGGTCCCACTTCAGGGAGTGGATTGGCGCTGCTGCTACACTTGTGGCCAGTAAATGATAATTTGTAGTGTCCCAGACAACAATATTACACTCCCTGTAGTCACCTGTGAAAACAAAGCAAACCCCAACCACTCTTATACAGCCTGCAAAACTTTTATAAAGCTATTATGCGCGACAGTACACTATATGATGGTTATTTACTGGATTATATGGTGTCTTTTGTTGTTAAACACTCGTTGAGTGGGCGAGAAGGAAACTAAGGGCCACAACTGCAACAATGACTTACGAGTGAAATCAGGGGCAACCGGTATTATCACTAACCACATAATATGGACTTACCTCCCTTTACATTCATCTAAGGGAGCTAATCATCAATGTATTTGCATCTCTCTTATTCCTGCCTAAAAGACTACAGCAACAATGTTTTTTCCTCTGACAATTACGAAAAAAATTACAACCATGTTAGTACCTTAATATAATTTTCATGAAAAAATCTGAAGTAGTGTAAATTAGTTTATTTTTGCCAACCTATGTCTTAATTTGGTAATATTTGTCGATCGTATTTTTGCACGAGTTGAGAGAGGTTACCACCTCATATTAACCCTTACACATTTGTCATCATGTAGGTTAATTCTGATCTGTAAGGCCTTATGGCCTGCAGTTTAGAAAAATGATGACTGCGGTGTATGATTCATTTGAGTTAAAACCGCGGGGAGCTGGGGCTTAACGACACCCCTCTCCTGAGTCTGATCCTACTTGGTGACACCTCACCTGATAAAAATAAAAACCTCAGTGGTAACAGTGAGCATGCAACTTCTTAGAAGCAGTGCATTTCAGCTGACCACTTCACACAGCCAAAGCCCCTGCCCCTGGTAGGAGGGTTATATAACAAGAAAGAAAAAGCCTGTCTACATTTTCTGAAGCCTGAAGAGACTTGTGCTTCACAATTCCTGTCTCCAGTATTAGTCACTAAGCTATCAGGTGATCTCACAATAACCAAACTGTCATTAGCATAAAACTGTTGCTTTTGCACAATAAACAGTATGTTACAGACAAAACAGAAGCTCATACAAGGTTATTGCTACAAGGTATTGATATGTCAGAAGATGCTCAGCTATCCATTTTCTTATCTTCTTCTGCAGACTAGACTAGTATGGATCTTCGCACAAGTTTTCCTACATACTCACTTACTCTTCTGACAAAATGACTTGCAGTTCAACTTCATCCAAGTGATTTTCCAACAAAACACTGGTGGAGCAATCTACTGTTGTCTTGTTTTTAGCACTTTTGTCTAGTGCAAAACATTCTCTTTCTATATGGGTTGTTTATTTGTAGCTTTCATTGTATCAGGCACTGATTATATGATGGAAAAGGTGTAATGTGAATGTTTTTTGCATTGCCTATAAAATTGTGATTTTGGCACTAAATGTCTATTTCCATTTCCATGAAACAGCAGAGATGCAATCAGTTCATTTTCTGGCTATTAATCCTCTGACACATTGAAGGGCACCTTAGCTTGACCTCTTAGTAGGCATAAAACCAAAGAGAAAACTCACCGACAGTGATGAGATAGCGGTCATCTCTTGAAAAAGCCATACACTGAACTCCATACTTGTGCTCTGAAAGAAGTTTCCTACACACCCGAGTCTGTGTATCCCAGACACAAATCTGACAGGGAGTATCTTTGAAAGCTGGACTGGCAGACACAAGGCACTTTAGGGAAGAAGAAAGAGAGGAAGAAGAGAGAAAAATCAAAGCCATGGTAAAATTTGAAGCAAAGACATCATTGTCATCTAAAGAAGTCTAATACTTCTAAAATGCTTGTTAGAAATCTGAGGAATTAATGCTTAAATGATTGATAACCTTTATCATTTCATAAAATTCTTAGAAATCAGTAAATGACTCCATCTACAGTTATCCAAAATAGTGTAAGAATAGCTACAAATGATCATATACTGTACTTTAAATAAAACTTCATATGATATGATAATGTAGTAATTTTCCCCCATGCATCATCCGATTCAGCAAGGGCGATAACCCAGTAATTACTTCCTGCATTGTCTTCCTTGCCCTCGCCCTCCAGACTTCACATGGTCATGTCAGTTTGTGCTATGGCTCAACTAGTCCATGCCCTCCTGCATCACTATTTTATGGCCCTGTTAAGTGAAGTTTATTGCTGGTCAAACTTAGACTAAAGCCCTACAATTTAAGACTAGTTTGGTGAGAATGGGTGGTTTGGTTATTTTATTACACGCATGTGAAGTGTCCTGTTCAATTAAGGTCACCCCTATCCTAGCAGATTCATCTTAAGGTTATTCCTTTATCTCTCAGTCTTGATAGAAGATACTTATATGGATGGAAAGACCTTGTCGCCCCCTTTAATTTGATGTATAATTTATCCTACTTGATCACATTACTGAAGAGTTACAAGCTGTTGTTATGCTTAACTAAAGCACTATTCCACTAAAATTAAGGTACAGGCAGCTGATCTGGAACCGGGCGCTAACTTGGTCACGTGCAGTGTTTCTCGTACGCTCGCGCCGGTCTATATAAGGAAGGGACACCTGGCATCTAGGGTTAGTTGGTTGGTCAGTCGTATGTTAGTTAGGGGCAGTCATAATTACGTTGGTTAGTGTCAGTGATATAGGAGTCATCATCAGTTAGTAGTCAGTAATATGTCGGATTGCCATTCATTACTTCTAAGAGTGCAGAATTGTGCTATAATCATTTAGTTTAGCAAGTGCCACGTTACCATTGTTTGGATTTATTTCATTGGATTAATAAACTATATGGACTTTTATAATCATCGTCGTTCATTCATCCCATTCATCGTTCCACAAGGGGAACTCATCTTCATCATCATCACCTTCATCAGTGCCTCCACTCTCCACGCTACAATAAGGACCTAACTTTCACCCAAATATCATCAGAAATAGCCAGCAACATGAATGCCTCTACAAGTGGTTTGAACTTGATGACCTTGCACATTTTATTCCAGTAGGACACCTCCAAGCCTTTTCTGTGGTCAATCTGAGGCCGTACAATTCTGGCTTGGCAGGTGAAGAGAGTGGGACTAGATATCTAAACAAGAAATACTCACCAAACTGTCATGCTGCAGGGCCAAACAGGAAATCTCTTCAACATGACCTGCAAGAAGATAAGTTACCAAATGACAACAAGAGCAGCATGCAGTCAGGTTACAAAATTACAGTGATAAACTTGTAGTACAAAATTCAGGTGCATCTCCAAATCATCTTCTTTTAGAAATTGTGTCAGTTCAGAAATTATTATTTTAACAACTGGGCAGCTAATGTGAAGAGATGAAGAGCGTTGAAATCTTAAACAAAATAGTCTTTAACAACAAACAGGCAAATTATATCAAGTATGACGCTCACCATGCAAATATTTTTGCTCTCCAGAATTGAGATCTTCTATGATCACAACACAGCCAGCTGAGTATGCAAACAGCCCTGAAATACGAAAAAAATATAGTCCAAATTATGTAAAAAGTCTCACATTAAAAGTAACCTTCTCGTACATTCACACTCATTCTCTCGTTTACCCTAGCATTTCATCAGAGTTAACCGGTTTTAATATTAAAAAGGAACTGTATGTAATAATTCATGTGACTTATTTCCCTAAGATAGCTGACTATTGAAAAAAGTTGAGAACAGCAACAATAACAAGACTATAGACAGCACAACAACCAAGACAATGACAACAACAACAACAACAAAAACCAATTAATGGAAGGTATTTTGGAAGACAACTACATGAACATGGTGAGTAGATATTATTGGCCATGGTGATAATGTCCAATGAATCCCGAAATACCTTATCATGAACTTCACAAGGAGGTTGCTCTTCCTTTGCTTTTCTCTACTCCTGGCTTAACAACACACTTCAACATGCCATTGTTCTCTTTCCAAAGTAATGAATCAATAAGGTTTTATAAGGAACCACAAAGCACTTAAATAGGAATAATGAAGTACAGTATCTACCATACAATAACTGGCATAAGCTGACCTGTATCAGGGTGCCACACCATATTGTTCCTTCCATTACAGTTGAACCCTATGACAGATTTCAATCTCAGGCCTGCCTGATTTGGTGGTGCTGTATATCTCCTCTGTGGAAAGATACAAAAATAGGTTTATACGGATAAGGCACAAGTTCCTATCCTATTTTCCAATGTAAGAATAGAGACATACATTTCTGAATAAATCATTAACTCACTTTCACTGACAAGTGCATTTCTAAACTTGTTTTCAAATCAAATCTATTCTTCGATTATTATAGACTGCAAACAGACATAAAAGACATGTAGAAATGTACCTGAGCTATACTCTGGCCTTTTTCCCTGGGTTTATGATGAGAAAAGACAGATGGTTGTGAATAAACATCTAATACGCTTCCTGCAGCTTTGACCCTTGATCTCGGCCATGCTGCTTTATGTTTCCTTGAGGTAGCCCTGTCATTATCCACTGGCTGTGACCAGGTATGAAAGTCTCCATTTACTCTACTGTCTTGGAGGACCTGAGGAAGAAAATGATGCTTTGATTATGTCTGTCAGGCCAAACATATAGGTGCCATCTTATAAAAGAACACTTCATGCTCCTTGTGTAGCTCTGCTCCAACTGTATTTAAAGTTGTTGTTAAATGCATCTTGTATCATGAAGTCATAGACAATTTAGCATATGATACTCAAATAAACCAAGATGCAGTGTATGAGAGACAGTCTCCTTCAAATGGAGTTTGATCCAGTGTGTGCACATGTAATCTTCTACAAAAAGGCATTTATTTCAAAAGCTTCAGCCATATGCAAAAAGAACAACAGCATTAAACAATGAGATTGATTATTCAAAATTCTAGCCACAAGTTTGCAAAAAACTTTTCATCATCATAAAAAACTGGGTTGTAGTGTGTTCACTCCCACATTATATTCCATCTGACCAGCTGAGGGGAGTAATACATACACATTTTCTTATACTGGACTGACAGATTTGAGAAGGTAATACCAGTTCATATTCACCACAAATTTAGAAGTACTGGTAGACTGGATGGCTTCTGTATTACAGAGCAAATGATATTTCATTCACATTTTACTCAGTCCATCCATCTGTAATACAGGCACACTGAGAGCTGCTATCTGAGTGCTGGAGATCAGTGACTGTAAAATGACTGTGGCTCCCTGGGGAGCTGAGAACATTGTGGTATAATAATCTAGCCCACTGGAACAGTGCCAATATGACGTTTTATAAAGTGGAAGAGAAAAGTGCCTGGACATGAAATTTATACCTCAGGATTCTTACAATTGCGTTATAGTTACTATCTCCATATCTTCACAGATGAGTAAGAATCTTGTGGATATCATGTTCATCAACTATCTGCATTACCTGTGTAGTAGGTCTTGTAGCACCACTGGGTATCGCATTGCTACCACTTGTGTTGACTGTTGGATGAGGCTCAAAAACAACTGATCTGTTCCTTGGGTGGCTGTGAGCAGTGACTTTCACACCTGGGGCAGGTTCATCAGTATCTGGAAAGCCATTTCATAAGTCTACATTATCTGGCTATCACTGAATAAAATTTTAAACTGAACATTACATTCAAGGATTTGATTTAAGTACACTGCCTCATTATGTAACACTGGATTGTGAAACAGTTTCAATAATTCTTTTTTTTTATATTAACCTATAGGGAAAATGCCTTACAGTGTTATACATTTCATTCACAATACATTTAACATACAACAATAAATATTATACTATGCATATAAATGACTTTTTGTAATATACAAATGTAATCCATGACCAAGTCACTGCTAGTTGCCATGATGAGTTGCCCTGGTTCTCCCCACCCCCCAACCCTAAAGTGAGGTACTCACTTACACCTGAGTGGAGTGAGGGAAAAGGAGCAAAGTGTCTCTCCCAAAGACACTACAGTGCAAATCTCCCCACTCTGGAATTGAACCCTCAGCTTTAAACTTGCGAGTCTTAAAACTGTGCATAGCCTTCATATCAATATCAAAAAATTATTTGAATAAATAGGAAAATGAAACTTTTAATAACTCTATTAAGAAATCCATTTACAATGCCATACAATGTTATACAGTACATCTTATTCATAATACAATCATAAATACATAATATATGTACACAACACGTGAGCGTCTCACAAACTCAGATTTGGAACAAAACTGAAATTTGGTTAATGTGAGCTTGAGTCTGGTTTAGGCACAGGGAGGGGTTATTTTGTTACCTACCACTGAGCCCATGTATGGAACTGAGACCATCAATGTCATCTGAGCGAGGGGTGAGGGATTCAACAGACTTGGCTTTGGATGGCTTTGGTCTGGGAAATGATGGACCACTCTTCCAAGCTGAGACTTCGTATTCGTCATTCACACTCAGCATTTCTGCATTTGTAAAGTGCATAAACAAATAAGTTGATCTGTACTAGCATTAAACAATATCAGTTAAGCAACAGAAAATAATTTCATACTGGTATAACTTTCCTCTAAACAATTTTTTTCTTGCTCTAACCTTACTTGCCCTCAGCCATTCTAAAGATAAAACTTCCACAAATATGAAGTTGTGGCATACCAAAAGAGCTTTTTTTTCCAGGGAGAAAAGGGTTGGAGTGGAGGAAGAAGAGATGAATGGAGTAACACATTTGTCAAGACAGACAGCTGGAGTTTGGTGGGGGAGAGCATAGACTTTGCCTCCAACAATATGGCAAAAATATTTCAGTGACATGTTAAGGAATGCGAACTTGTTATAAGTTTGAAATCTGGGTGAAGTAATATCTTACCTATATCATTTAGCTCCATTCGTCCTTCTCTGAAAGATAATTAAAACATCAATTGAATTAATATCTTAGAACTGGGGGTCTAAATTGGACAGAACAAAATGAACATTACAGAACATAACAATCGATTTAAAAACCAATACAAAGTCTTGAATCAACAGTTGGACTTGTACATTTTCAAATACAAGACAGTCAGGGAGTAATTTAACTCTGAGATTTTGCAATCTGCACAAACTTTCCAAAATCTGCCCTAATAAATTCCTCATCCTCTTTCACATGCACTAACAAAGATGAATTATCCTCAGACACACTGATCAAATATTATGAAACAACCCATACATCACAACTTACATGGGAGGGGTGGCTGGCCTCTTGACCAAGAAATCCCACATGTAGATAGCCTCCCCTGAGCTAATGAGTCCCAAACCATCAGGTGTGAAGTGGATCTTGCTCACATTCTCACTGTGTCCAATAAATACCTGGGTATAAAGGACAAAAAAAGACATACTGGAAACTGACATCTCTTTACTTTTCAATCATCTATAAATATTCTCAGTCATACTCTGATTAGCGTAACTATCACAATGAACACAGGAACAGTATAATAGACTGCCATACTCTGGTTTGCGTAACTCATGCAGACCATGGGAATATCATAATACACCGTTAGACCCTGCTTAGTGTATTTATATTACAAGGCATGGGAATATCACAATACTCTGTGGGTGAAACAGTAATATTTAAGAAAAGAAGAAAAGAATAATAAAACTAAAGACTTCTGAAAAAAAAATACTGTACCTTTATCTGTAATACAACCATATTATTATTTCTAAACTGATAAACTGATATTCCTAAGAAATATGAAACAAAAACAAAATGGACAGTTTCCATGAAAGTAAGTTCAGTCTCTCTCTGCAGAGGCTCCAAGATCACAGTCAGCATCCTAGCACAATGACACATCGTTGTGATAGTGTACCACTTCCCTACATCATGCTATTAACCCACTGACAGCGATATCCCAGAACTTTCCCACCTAGTGCTGCCCCAACCTTTAAACCAAGCATTTGGTTGAAGAGTCCAGTGAAATCAAAGAGCAGTGAAACTGGAAAACTGTTGGGTGAGAGAAACACATTTTCCAGAGTTGCATTTCATTCTGTTTTGTGGAGGTGGCTAGTTCATTTTGTTTTGTGAAAGTGGCTAATCTCTATGGCATAAACATGCAGCACCTGAAAGTTGATATCCAGCTGAAGACTGTAGTCCCAGATCTTGATGGTCTTGTCCCCACCAGTGGCCATATACCGACCGCAGCCAGACACAGTGATAGCACTACAGCCAGTTCTATGGATGTGGTCCGTCTGCAATCAACATTCACAAGTTGGGGTGAGGGGACTTCGCTTCTTCATGAACAGGGCTAACGTCAAACTAGATAGTATTTTCCCAAACCCAGGTACAGTGAAACTCGGATCTAACAAGGTCGTCGGGACCGATCGTTGGTGCTCATTAGAACCGATGGCTCGTTACATGCATGGTCCACTGAAAATCATGTAAAAACTGTCAGTAGTGTCAGGGAGACCCATATACTAGATCTTACATGGCTAGACTGCTCGCTGCGGGTACAGCAAAATGGATTGCAGCTTGTTCTCCCAATCACATGTGTTTATGTCCTTGGCTGATGCCGATTCTCCGCACACTGCTTTCATAACGATTCCATGCTGAAGCTTGAAGCGGTCCAGCCATCCAGTGCTCATTTTAAAGTCAACATGTCCAAGCGTTTTGGCCAGCTCCTCGCCTTTCTCGAGTAAAACTGGTCCCGATATCAGAACATCTTTACTTCTGGCTTGCTTGAACTAGATAAGCAGCGCCTTATCTACATCATCATACGCCGATGGTCGCTGTCTCTTGTGATTCAGGCTGCCCTTCTCAACTGCGGCTCTGATTTTGTCGCTGTCCTTTAAAAATGTTGAAAGTGTGCTTGTTGCGATGCCGTTTTCA
>JAWQUT010000059.1:1326997-1343424 GCA_033807755.1 Ellobium chinense
AATGACTGACCGATCGTAATCACAGTTTCTGCGATTGTTATGATTGAAATCAAAATTGCCTAGAGCAATGATTGGTCTAAACAACAGGCTTGGCCAATCATTAGCCGAGCATATCAATCCCATCTTCCTCCCGTCGCATGGTCACATCTCCACCGCATCCTTCCCTACCCCGCTTCTTGGCCTACTGCGCAACTAGTTTGTACCGGTAATCCTACCGGTAAATTACATAAGCGAGACAGCGAGACTTGCCTATTGTTGGCAATTGTTACGTAGCCTAAACGTTCGAGTTCCTCGCCGCTGAAAGTTTTATTGCGGACGAAAGGGTTGTGAGGGCTTAATTGCAGGTCGTTTACCTCGTTAGAACCGTGTTTAGCGGATTTTGTGCTCGTTATATGAAAGGCAAGTTTACTATTACAAAGAAGGAAAAAAAACCGGGATTTTCATTTTGCTTGGTACATGCGAGAACTCGTTTTATCCGTGCTTGTTATATTCGAGTTTCACTGTATTATCTACAGTTATTATGTATGTGATAACTGCACGTGAACCTTTAGCATTATCTGTATCATGTGCTGTCCCCTTGCCAGTGTATATACTCTGTTGTTCACTTACAGTTGTAATATATCACAGCTGTGGTCTGGGTTGCTGTGAAATAAACTTGTTAAACTTATTAACTCAAACAAATCACCACATTTATAATATAATGGAACACTATATTTCCTACATAAAATATTTAAACACACATTTACCATGCTTTCAGAAAGTAACAGTTAAGTAGAGTTGACCTTAATATTTTAAAAAAAAAAAAAACCAAATCAAAACACAACAAATTCAATTAGATGCTGCACTTCTCAACAAACGCAAGTGAATGATTTACCTCATGCAACAAACGACCGGTCCTTGCCTCGTACTTAATCAGCCTGTTGTTGGATGTGGTGACCAACAGATGGCCAGACTTTGCTGTAGAAAATGTCACCCTCTCTGCCATGTCCATGGTGGAAGACTTCACATTCAAACCAGACACATCTATTCTCACAAGCTGAGACAGGTGAGAAACATTGACATTTTTAAGAATATGACAAAATGAAAGAAGTACACAGACATTTGCATCAAGTCATGTGAACATTTTTTTAATGATAAAATTCATCAGCCTTTGTTTTCTCATTATCTGTGATGATCACTACCTGAAACTCTTTCACAGTATTAAGAACAAATAAGCAAACTGAGAAACTTTCCTTTCATAATGTATGGTGAGCTGAATTACCCTCTTAAATATCAGAATGAAGATATCACATGTTCAGCACATAACAAAATGTCATGAACAAAGTCCTGAGTGAAAGGTGACATCAAACTCTTACCTCATCCAGACACTTTGCATCAGCCACTGTTACAGTAAATTCTGTAGGACCAACAAATGCCACCCTTCTCCCACATGGACTCACTGCCAAAGCCTGGGGTCCGTACTGGCTCCCTCTGGCCACCAAGCCAGCAATTACTCTTACCAGCTACAGATCAGGAAAATAAATGTAAATTGTTTGAATCAACAGTTAAAACATTTTCAACCTTAACAAGGACAAAGGACAATTTGGTGACAGAATATGCCTTGACTAGAAATCATTACCTCTCTGCCTACTTGTTACTATGGCAAAACTCAGTATTTGCTACTGCACAACAATCTCCAGTGCTAAGTGTCTTGATAAATAACTTACACATGGTAATCTCTAAGATCAAACAGGAGAATTATTGGATGACACTTTGCAACAAAACTTAAAGTAATGAGAACTCTGCATGAATTAGCGTAAGACCACTCAGAAAACTTATGCCATCTTCATATGTTATAATGATACACTTCCTGAAACCTCATAGGCAAACATAATTCAAATGTGTCACAAACTCTGCAAAATGCTTATCTTCAGCCAATGCCTAACATAAGATTGTAATGTAAGTGTGTTTCAACTTAAACACATCACTAACAGCTCTGCTGATATCTAGAAGTACACAACAGCTCCTCCTCATCTAAACCACAAGGTGTCTACTATGAATGACTGATTCCTCTTGTTAAAGCAATACTGCAGAATACAAAACACACAGAGGAAGTACTGAACCACTACTCACTGGGTATTCTGGTGCACTGGAATCAAATAAGGCTGCCACACCCATGGAACAACAACTGTAGAGGCGTGTCCCATCAGGGGAGTACACTAAACCTGTTACCTCGCCCCGCAGTTGTCTGAAAGATGGAGGTAAAATTTGTAAATTGTTAAATTGTTTCGTTTCTTAAATAAAGACAGTTAACTATGCATAAAAACTCAGTGGGCAGGGAATACTCTGATATCAAACACTGATTATCTACCACACATGTTATATTCTGACCTTTATGAAGACATACTGATTATATCTATCACTGAGAACAACTTGAAAAGAAAAAGCCTTTTTACCCACCTGTGCTCTGCAAGGAGAGATGTTGATTCAACACTAAACACTCTCACAGCACCATTATGAAAGCCACAGGCAAATATCTGTTTGGAAGGGTGATAGCTGATGCTACAGGGACATTCATCTGGGGCACTGAAGTCATAAAGCTGGAATTTTGGGAAATGGAAAGCTTATAGTAGAAAGAAAAAGGAACCTAGATACTTCATCTCATTTACAACATCAGTTCTTAAAGTACATGGCAATTTCCAGGAAGAACACTGCTATTTTTTTTTACAGCAAAACAAAGCATGTTTTCTTTTAAACAAACACACCACAGGAAAAACAAAAATTTAAGATTAACATACGCATAAAAATTCTGCAAAAGAAACCAATGAAGGACAGATATATACTTAAGGAGAAAGGAATAATAAAAAATCCAAACAATATGATGAAAAAAAAGGTAGCGGTAATGAAAAGAAAAAAAATGAATGCGGCCATATCAAGCCCCTTCTTGATGTATCTAGATTTCCTTCGACCACAGGTAACATGTGCATCTTCATACTAACTTTTGTTGGCTGCACAATATAAGATACAATCAACATGACGAAGATGATGTCCTAATTCTAACTTACCTGTTGCAACGTTTCCACATCCCATACACGAATAGTGTGATCCTCGGATACTGTGGCCAGGTGTTTGCGGAGGGGATCAATCGCAAAGCAGAGAATTCGTCCCACATGTGAGCGCATCAGAGTTGTGTATTGTCTTGTAGATACATCCAGCATCCCAAGATTTCCCTATTTTTTTCAAAAACCAAGGAGAAATGTAAAATTGTTCAACCTTCTCATATGCCACAAGGAAAAGCATTTTAGCCTTATAATGTTCACTTCAAGTAAAGTCGGCCCTGCCTAGCTGCATCTCTATGACAGAATGGAAACAATGAAATTTATCTGAGTGTGCAATTAAGAGAAGCATATTTTTAGCTTTCATATTTCACAAAGAGATAAGAATGTGTAAAAAAATTCATTTCTTATATGTTAAATATTCATACCAGCCTCACAGTAAGCCTAGCGGACTAGCTATGAGTATTAAGAGACTAAATAGAAACTAAACATAATATTAAAAATGCATACTGTGGAAGTCCCTGCCAGAATTTTCAGTCCATCAGAAGACAGGCGAGCAGCAGTCACTGGTCCCTCATGTTCTGAAAGGGAAAACAACCTGATCTTTAGAAGTAAAATAAATTATAATCTTTTATACACTGCTGAACAAGCTTTAGTTGAGAAAACACAGATCCCCTATTCAGAGGCTTTTCTGTACTACTGAATGTCTATAGAATACTATATATTTGAAATGCTCATTTCCAGTGCACTGATCCTTATAGCTAAGCTCAAAGCATCATTGCTACAGCCCTCACATGCCATTCATTTAACATACCAGTCCAATTTATCTCCCTGCTTGGGGGATGAAATGCACTGTGAACCAAACTTTTCTGCTGGATGACAAATAACAAATAAAACTGACCCCATTTACAAAAACCCAAATCTCATCTGGATATATTTTGAGAAAACATTAAGTTGTTACTATGTTCCCTGACCTGCTTCCAAGTAGACGTGTGCAAAATCTAGTGGCCAAAGCCTGAGGAATCCATCATCAGAGCCAGTGACACAGAATGTCTCATTGAGATGCATGGAGTTTATGGACATGGCACCACCTGAAATTACAAATTACAAAACATATACTTTTTCCATGCTATTCTCAGTGGCCCTAACTCAAACTAGAAGTAGAAAGTAACGAACTTTTTACCTGTGTCCATGACTTGGAATTTCTTTTTTTACTCATAAATCAAACTTCCAAGGCATTAGAAATACTTTAAAGAGGATCACTTGATTCATCACTTTTGTCACTCAACATGAGTTAGATTAAAACTATGTGAGTATGTTTTAATACACAATATCTCAAACTTATATTATATTTACCATTCCTTGTTCATGAACAGACATCACAATATGCTAAAAATATTGAAAGAAACCTATTCACTAATGGCCAAAGCTGTAAAAAAAACCAGAGATTCACTGATTTTTGTACAGAATTACAACTAACATACCCGATTCTGCTGCATTCTTTATTTTAGTGGATTTTCCAGCCCTGTTCTTCAGTGGCAGCAACCTCCGGACATGGTGGATACTCATTTTGTTGTAATCAATCTCAAAGATGTGGCCTGACTTAGTGCAGGTGTAACTGTCATGAAGTAAAAACAAACACTGCTGTCATAATTATTGTACATAACAAATCAAAGTACCTTTACATTTATTGAAGCTGGATATTGATTGATTAACAAAAAGCAGAATAAGATCTATCTATTAGCTTACATGCATGTAATATTAACAGCTGTTTTCTCTAGCTTAAAGTCACAAAGACCCCAAATGATAAACAGTGAGAGAACAACCAGAGAAGACTGGAAATCTTTGACTCTCTCCAAACCAGGACTTTTCTGGATTCCACCTAGTTCAAGCATGGCTATCATTTTAGCACGTATGCACACATATTCAGTGTAATAATTTCTTATGAAAACTAATAATGAAATATTTCCTGCTAATTACAAGCTGCTAATTGGGTTCTGAATGATAAATTGCAACTCACAAGAGTTTATTCTCTGGTTCACTGTCCAGATGGGAACATGACTCAAAACACACATCTGTGAACTCCATGGAGTGGTACTCTCCCAGATTGACAGGAGCTGATCGCAGAGCTCCTTCTTTGATTCTCCACAGACGGATATTGTCTCGGCCACAGGAAACCATCCTGATAATAAGAGAAATATTTGGTAAGACAATATAATCTATTTTATGTATAGAATTGATACACGATATGAACTAAGTTAGGCTTTAAAAATCATTTATGGCTAACCACCTAAATTGACAAACTAAGTGTACCAGAAACAGGTAGAAAGATAAGTCATACAAGCTATACACAGGTTTTGTTTCTCTCCACAGGTACACTGTGCCAGCACCACTTGAAAATGTATCAGGTCGATAAACATCACTGAAAGCAACAACAAACTGAAAAGTCCTTCCAGTATTTTTTGAACTGAATAATTTTAGTGTCTGAAGTCATTATAGTACACTTAGAGGGCTTTTTGCCCCATGTAGAGTGGGAAAAACTACTTTGCAACCGGAATCTGAACAAAGAATTAAGACTGAATTGAAATTTCCAACTTTCATGAGCTTTGTTTTACTCACCTGGTGTCATCAAAGGGTGCTATGAGGATGCGTGTAATGTCAACATCAGTGTGTGCCTTGGCCATTACTGGCATCTCCCTCTGTTTGGCCACTCTTGAGGTATTCCAGATGACCACCAACTAAGGTAAAATGTTATACAAAATGAAACCATTACCATGCATTAATCCAGGGGGCCTTCATTTTCCCCCTCCCCACTCTCCTCAAATCAAGGTCACAGTGTTTCGAAGTAGTGTGAGGTATGTGGGTGGCATGGAAAAAAAAAGTTAGAAAGTATTCAAAGAGAATACAACAGTAGATATGACTGTTAATGATTTGGCAAGAAAAGGATAAAAATAGTTATTGATTATAAGTAAAAGTGACCATTTAACACATAATGTAGGAGGCACCACTGGAGATATGAATAACCTGATACTTGAAAAACTTCTGTTTAAAATGACTTACATTTTTCCCATGTCCATCTTTGCCCACTCCACAAAGAATTGATCCTTTGGAAGAGAAACTAGATAAAAAAGAAGAAATTAAGTGAAGTTAGCATCATCCAACTACAGGAATATCAAAAAAAAAAAAAAAAAGGGCAGAGCAACCCCACCCATGGTGTGCTTACTGCTTTGGAGGATCTTGAGCCTTCCCTGGGATAAGACAATAAGAGAGGAAAGCGCAATGCAAAGGAATAAATCATAAATGTGAGACAAAACACAGACAAGGCTATGTAATACATTTTAAGATGATCTGGGGATATACACATTATTGGAGTAAAGAGGTCTTTCATAGCGTACAAAAATGAACTTCCCACACACAACAAACCCTTCATAGATGCATCCCACAGATATTCAGATATTTACTAAATATAAAAATATGTTATTCATGAGCTGAATAACACTATAACACATAAACTTATCAAAAATTAAAAGTTAGATCATATATATATGTCAAACATGAGATCACCAACACTGATGCTTTTGCAATAAAGCCAAGGTGGGAAACTGCACCATATCTGATAGTCTTTATCAAACTGTCATCTGTAAAATGGAAGAGATGAAGCGGGTTTGTAATATTTCTACTTTAAAACAATAATAAACAGTTAAGAACTACCTGACAGATGAAAGGGAGTGAACATGAACTTTCCCAATGGCCAAACACTCTCCTGTTGAGTATTTCCACACTCTCACTGTACTCATCTGACCAGTCTGACCACTGGCCAATAGGCTGGAGTTGCCAGTCATTGCTAGGCATGACACCTGTATAATACAGAACACATGATTGAAATCAAATGTTCCTGCTATCACAACAGCATCCTGTCTTTTTCTTAACTATGCTTACACATGTCAAATGAATGACACAAATGAAACAATTTCACTAAAACTGGCCAACATGTAATGAAGAGAAGCCACTGAGCCTGAAAGAGGCGCTGATCAATCAGAGCCATGTCTTCTCCTCAAAGTTATACTTTTCTTACAATCAAGATATTCAGGAAATGTAAAATTTTTCTTAAATTTGAGACCTTCAGGAAATTTCAACTCCAGCTACTTCATTCCTCACCTAATTTTTGCTGTGCTCATGGGATTCAGACGGTACGTAATTTTAACTGATTAACCCTAAAATAGGACTCACATTTCCTGTGTCATGTAGAAACACTGACATAAACCCTGTTAATGGCAGCTTAAAACTTTGCCTGAAATATGTTTGCTTGTGATATCTTAATGTGGAATGAAAAATCTCTTCCATATTCTTACTGATCTCACTCAAAAGTAGTTACTGGATATTTCCATTTCACCAAGAAGCTCCTGCAGCTACATATGATATGAAGTATTGAAATTTATAAAACAAGGTCTTGCCTACCTTGTCTGTGTGACCAATAAAAAATCTCTGATGACCATTGGTCACCTTCATAGACACAATAATGGCATGACAAGGGTAGACTATGGACTGTCCATCCATTGACCACAAGGCCTGTAAAGAAATAAATCACTCTCAAAACAGAGAAACAAGTATGTATGCGAGAACACAACAGGATGCCAAGCCTGCTTTATTACTGAACATGGATCCAACAGTTCGGTTAAAATTATTGTATGGGACAGTAAGACAAGGGGTGAAACAATATTACCCCTTAATGATGATAAGCTTTGAACGCAAAAGAGTCTCTACGCCAAACAGTGCAAACAGTGTTAGAGTCAACAACAACAACAATTAAAAAATGCTTCAATTGTGGTTAGCTTCAGCAAAATTAAACAAAGTGATACTGAAACATTATACACCACATTCGAAACTTCTGTTATCTGATTGCCAGTTATCCTGGTTAGGCGCTGATCATTTAGTCTGGAAATCCTGAAATTCAAATCCTATAATTTCATCAAAGCTTCGTATTAACATTCTAACAGTATCACAACACTGAATGTATCTAATAGCCTTCCATTTATTTAAATGGATTTAACTGTTTGAATTCAGAAATTCATCATGAAGTAAAACTTCTTTCTGAATTCAGAAATTCAAATTATTCATGAGCTGTTGATTAGGGAAATCAGTACAGACTGGAGACTGCGCCAATGCATGGTAACTTTTCTTTAATCCTCACTTAATTTCAGAGGAACCCAAACTTTATCTCAACATTGGTGATCGTGCTGTTTTATGTCAGGCTGGCATATCCTGCATCTATCATTTTATGGCACAGTTCATACTCACATCCTGGAATGTTGCACCTCCAAAGCCAATGATTCTTTTCAACTTCATGATTGGGTCTGGTTCAAGGGACTAGGAGAAAAATACAAACAGAAAGAATTAATTTGATAGTGCCATACATGCAAATAACATATTTCATATTAAACAGAAATATTAGCTGAATATATGGGACTGATTACTTCGTACAAATTTATTTAAAGCCTCTTGTTTCCACACATTTTCTTTCACTGTAAATTTCCTCTGGATATCACACCATTCATTTTAGCACAGAAATGAAAAACATACTAGCATATCAATTTAAGATGTAGAGCTTAATGATGCTCCTGTCCTGCTAATCATTGCCAGTGGTAAAATCACTAACAAAATCGTTACGTTGTAGTATACAAAAAAACTACAAACTGTCTGTTGAATTTTACATGTAAAAACTGAACTGCAAACCATAGAGTGAATACATCTCACTTTTATCAAATTTGTAATCATTATCTTTCATCTCATATCTAAACTAATCCAATATTACTTGTAAGAGGCTGAAAGTCCCAAAGGTTATCAATTTCACAATATTATAGAATAAACATTTTACCTTATATGGCCTGGGTGCTTCCGGCTGTGGAAAGATCTCTTTCCAAAGCTTTGTCTGCAATACAAACATTACAAAAACATATATAAGCCACTGGACATTACCATTTGTTCAATCAAAAATAATATTTCAGGCATACTTCAATCTAATTTTAACTCCTCATTTTCAACTTTAAAGTCAAAAGTTAACAACTTTTTGTCATACTGTGAGCATATTTCAACCTCTGATATCCTTAAAAAAGATTAACATTGCAAGTTTCAGATATGTAAGTTTACAAAAACAAAACATAGAAGCAATAAAACAAAGACAATTTCCCCATGTAGATAAAACAATTAGTCCGTATTCCTCTGAGACATATTTTGAAGGTTTACGATGCTAACTCTCGCCTCATTCACTAACCTTCCCACTGACCATCTGTTTTCCATCCTCTTCCAATTTATCCCTCTCAGGATGAGCAAAAACATGGACTTCATCAGTGTAGTTTTCACTGAAGTCAGCTGGCATCTCAGGCACTTCTTTTGTCACATTGTCATACTTTGGTGGCTGTCACAGTTTGTTTAAAAGATACAAGGTAGATACATTTGAACAAACATCAAGTATGATATTAATTCGAAAAGATATGCTATTTGTTCTTTGTGACTCTAGCTTCACTAAATGCATTAAGGGTAAGCTATGGAATATTTTCTAATTCTTATAAATTGACTACAGACATGAAACTATTGCTAAGATGAGAAAATGATGAAAAAAATACAAAACTTCTATTCAGCCTCCTCTGCACTTAACATTAAAAGATATAAGAGATATCAATCCTTAGTTTACTTAGCCAAAAGAATAAGTGAAAGGTGCAGCTGAAATTACAAAACATGTTGAATCACATGAAACTGTGAACCTCATAAGCCATCAGCCAAAATGGGACTGCCTACCTGCTTTGGAGCTGTCAATTTGTGAATCATGGACACTCTGTCAGACACACACTTGCTCACATCAACTGTTTTTGCATGAATTCTCTTGGGTGGGGCTGCTGTAGGATCTACTTTAGTCACTTTCAAATATAGAGAACAGTGAATGAGGGTTACTACAGTGTAATGAAAATGATAAAATAGGTTTGAAATGGACAGTGGCTAGATGTTACTTACATTTTATACTGAAAGAGCAAACCCAATTCTATCTCAGCTCATTCCAAACAGACTTTGCTCACATGTCAGTACTATCAACAACATTGATGAAAACAAAATTGAGATAAAAATGGATCACAGTCTACCTGGCTTTGCTCTTGATTTGGGACTTGCTGGCTGAATTGAGTCAAATGTCTTCTTTGCACCATCACATGGAAATCTGAAAATTAATTTATTTGATTCAGTTTTAAATGATGATAAAGAGTTAATGCGCCCACTATTTAGTCTTCAACAACACTGCATCCAGCATAAATATTTTCTTTAAAGATTAATTACCATTATCCAATGTGCAGATTACAGAACAAGATTCGGGGATGGCAGAAGTCAATAGCAAAAATTTTGTAAACTGTGATTTAAGTATGGACCCTGCTCAAAGTTGTTTCATCATTCTTTCTATTCGTTCCTGTATTCAAACATTTTATTTTCTGGAGCCCAAAGTCAGTTTTCTAAAAAAGTTTTGGCATTCTGTCATCCCTGAAAGATGACAACATTTGTTCCATTACTCTATAGAATATTAAATGAGGTAAATATGGTAAGCACAGTTATATGGTTGCCACTGCTTAAGCATTCATGAAAAAAATTTTAAAATGTGGAAACTGATACAGAAAAGATTCCTTAAGGTTCTTGTAATAATGACATTCTGACTGATACCTTATCCAATCATACAAGTCATGCCAATGTTCTCCTTTGGATACTGGATAACTCATATCCCTGGGCAAAGGAGAGACACCCTGAGCTGTTAATCCATTCTTCTTTGCTTCTGCCAAGGTCAGACCTGTTTGTGGTGTGGTACAACAGACAAAAAGTCAAGATAATAAGATTGGTATATTAGGAGGGAAAGAGTTATGTTCTGTCATGTTACATTATTACAGGTTGGATTCATTGCAACACTAACATGTCCAAACATGCTCAAATCCAATTCTTGACAGCTCCCTCAGGGTCTATTGAGTAACTGTGCCAGTAATTTGTTGATTTATTATGCTTCTAACAAATCCCCTCCATATCTCCTTATTTGCTCTCCCCCTTTCAGTTTCCGTCTTCTTTATTCTTCCATCATTATTTTCATTCCCCATCCACTGTTTCCTCCTGCCTGCATTTGTCTGTTATTGACCTGATCATGCCTGCTCTGTCCATCCTCCTCCATTCCTGTGCTGGAGGGAAAGAGTGTGAAATCTAATAGGCCGTTTTTGTTGTAGACTAATAAAAAACATATTCTAAACCAGCAGCGCAGCCTTCTTTGGTAGTTATGGGCTTTTGTGTTTAATCTCTCCAAAACCACAAATTGCACACTGAATGTACTGATAAGGCCTTTCAATACTACAGACATGAAAGACTGCACAATCAGTGAACAGTCAGAGTGTTGGCCATCACACATTTTCACAACAGCAGTGGTGGCAACCCAAGCTGGGCACTAAAAAAAATGTTTTTACCTGGATCATAAAGTGTATCACTTGTGAAGACATTCTTGACCATCATGTTAGCACACAGTCTTACAGACTTCACGTACAGAAACCTTCGATTCAGATACACAGACAGCATATGCTGGAGATCCAAACACAGAACTGTCCATTTTGTTATCATTGGGGCTGGCCCACTCTGATCTGTGAAAAAATAAGTAAGTATTGGAACATATGTGTGAGAAATAACTTTTGTTTGTATGAAGAATTTACTAGTTCCTGTACCCCAGCATTAACTTTCTTTAGATCCCATATTTGCAATTACTTAACATCATATCCCTATGTGTATTAATATGTCATAAACACATGTGTGAAACTGGTGGTAATGTAACAACTGTATTTTGGGACAAGGTTATCCTAAGATCATCATTCACAATAGCAAAAAAAACCCACAATATACCGCTGTGGTGCACAGTTTTGCATGTATATATTTACTGAATTAGAACAGGGCTATACGCTCCATGCCACAGTAATGCACTATAATGGAAAGGTAGGCAATTCTCTTTAACTGCCTCAGTTTCTGAGGAGCTTTAGAGGAGGCCACTGAAGGGTAAAAACAAACATACTTGAAATTCTACTGATGTCTGAAAATTCATCTTTGTAGTTCTTTAACCCTAGTGCATCTGCAGATTTGGTATTCACAAAGTCATAAACCATCTGGTGATGTAAATTTGTCTATGC
Organism: Ellobium chinense; assembly: GCA_033807755.1. Classification (NCBI taxonomy): domain Eukaryota; kingdom Metazoa; phylum Mollusca; class Gastropoda; order Ellobiida; family Ellobiidae; genus Ellobium; species Ellobium chinense. The sequence goes on from JAWQUT010000059.1 coordinate 1,339,218, forward strand.
CTGGCATTCCCTAATTGCCTATTACCTCGAACTGCCTCTGCAGCAAAAGCTGGCATTGATCCCAGAGGTGAAGTGCACACAAAAGGAAACTGCAACCATGTTGATGTAGATTTGAAGGTCTTGAACAAGTTGGAAAATGACACCCGAATCACAAGACTGTCTGCTGTGGCCACATCCAGATGAACAACAAAATGTTTGGAGGGAATGGGTCTGAACAGCAGATAAAAGTAACGTCCTGTCAATCCCAAAGACTGGGTATTCGTTTTCGGAAGCTGGATGTAATTCCCTGCAGGAATGTGACCTGTGATGCGGTAGATTGTTCCTTTCACTGTTTTGTCCTGTGAAAAAACACAAGAAACAAAATCACAAAGCCCATTTAGATGAATAGATCTACATGAAAAATGTTGCTGTGAATATATACAGGAGTCATTGCATGTCTAAGTTAGGAAGCAAACATCATAGTTTAGCACCACTGAATTTTCTCATGGAAATTCTTTTAAACTTTTTTTTATCTGCAGCTTCAAAGGGCTCGAGCATACATTTTTCCTTACAGTGATGTGTGAATGGACTTGGAGTATTCTGCAGCTAACAGAAAATTATACAAAATGCCATTTCACAGATATTAAGAACTTGCTATGAGTATGAGATAAGTGATTACCTCCTCATTGCTGTGGTCAGGTAGGACATTTTCAAACTTACCATGACTGAAGTTACTTCTCCTTCCTTGGTAGCTTTCTTCCATGTTCCCAAGTTGAAGTGTTTGAACACATTGACATATGGGCTTTGCCACACTGAAAAAAAAATGATAGTCTACAGTTTTACCAATAACAAGTAAAAGTAGTAGTCTAGCAGATCTATCTATATTCAGATCTTAGTGTCAGGCGGATGTCTGAAATTTTCCTGTGAGATTAAGATGAATGAAGTTCCACTGTCACTAGTCTACCATTTTATTAATCCATTCCATACTATAAGCAAAATCAAATGAAAGTAATGACATACAATAGCAATTGGCTGTTAAGAGGTAGGCTATGGATCACTCAGTATGTTCATAGCAGGGTCATGTAAACCATGATGTCTAAATACATCGATCTCATTATTTTCATAAATATTGTTGTGGTGAGTATTACTGTACTGAGTGAGACTGAGTCAGTCCGTAGGGCGAAGAAATTGTGTAAGTCTAGACTAATGCTGCAATCCTATCTCATGATCTTGCTGACATTCGTCAGATCCTGTTACCAAATCTTCGTAGTGAAGAACTATTTACTCACGATTATCCATCTTTCTCGGTAAATGTAACTAGCGTCGTCAGTGTCAGCGGAGCATGAGTTTGGACTTGTCAGAGCTTCGCGTTTGCCGCCATCTTGTTGCATCCAGGAAGTGGTAGCAGTAACTTCCGGTCTGGCGGTGTCAACATGAAAAGGTTCTGTGACAGGCTAGCGTAGGTGTTGACAGTGGATGCGACAGCTGTGCCGACACAGAGAACTACGTTGCACGGTTTTGATTCCGTTACACGGGTGCTTCCTGGTTGTCTGGTAAGTTTATATGTCATTTCTAAAAAACTAATGTCCATACTTCGTGAAGTCGAGAAATGATTAATCATTCGAGAGAGAGGTAAAACTGTCTAAAGGAGGGTAAATTCAAAAACTTAAAAGGAGACTCAGCGACTGGTTTGGACTGTTGGAAATGGATGTTCAAGATTCAAGCAAACAACATGCAAAGGATAATGATTGTAGACATCCTACGTAACGTAGTCGAAGCAGCAGAGCAAAATATGTTGGCGTACTCAGAATTTATAGAATAAGGCAGAGTGAAATCAAGATATCTAGACCAGCTAAAATAATAGATCTAGTCTAGTTTAGAAGAATATAGACTAGACCTAGACTAGACTAATATCTTAGAAAACGTTACTAAAAGTAAACTGATATCTTTTGTCTTTTGTAGACTAGACTAATCTTCATTCATTCGTTGTTTTTTTAATTATTTTGTAACTATTTCTAAAGAGTAACTTATCTTCATCAATTTACTAGGCATCCTGGTAGAACTTACCTTTGGCTTTTGCAGACACCCTGTTCTGTGTGTCAGAAAAACTGCTGGAACTTGGAACAATATATCTACTCACTTAGGTCTAGTCTAATATACTTTTATTTTAAAAAAAAAAAGATAAAATTTTACAAACTGGAGGAGAGGTGTGGGAGGAGAATTAAGTGACAAGAGATGACCACTACAGTACAAGTCATGTGGTCCAGTATCCAAATCAGTATAACAGCTTTAATGAAGAATAAGGTATTTATGGAAAATGAAAGTAAAATAAAGGGTAACTATCACATTAGATTACCAGATTCCTCAGAGTTAAGAATAAAGGCAACCCTAATGACAAGAAATGCATTGCATATAAGTAAAGAAGGAGAGATACCACTTTATGAAACTTCATCTCATTACTTTCCTAATCGCTTATTGTTCTCATGCCATTGTGTGATTGTTGGTAATTTAAGATAGTCTATATTCACATCAGTGGGAAAATATTTTGAATACAGTTAGTCATATGTTATATTAAAGCAGATAAGAACACATACCTGCATGCAAGACTAGCTCTAGAGCTGAAAATGTTCCTTCATGTAAGGATGATATTTTATTGCTTTGACAGAGTTCAGCAGGGGTTGATCCTGTTATTTATTAATGTCATCTTTGTTAGCATAGGCCTGTTCCACATAACTTAACTTATGACCTAATGTAAGTCAACAGATACAATAATCTTATTAAATAACAAATGGTTTCAAACCAGGTATTCTAATTTTCATGTCACTGGGTATACTTACAGTTTTAGATGAAGCTTTGATAACTGTTGTAGACCTGAAAATGAGGTTTATGAATGATTGTAAAGCATTGAGAAGGACCACTTTTCTATTTTTGTAAACTTTTTACTCATTTTGCAGAAGTGTTCGGAAATAAGAAAAAGCCTGATAATACTGACTGAGTTGTGTGTTTGAATGTATGGAACTGATAGAAAGAGTGTGAAGTTCAGGAATGCAGGATGTGGATACGGGCAGAAGAATGGTGATGAGGTAAACATAATTCTAACAATAAAGGCAGGGGTAGGGTGAGGATAAAGGTGGNGGGGGGGGGGGGGGGGGTGTGAGGAGGATGTTGGGTTAGGACTGAGATGTAGTTGTAAGAAGTGATGTGATTTTAATAACAGTTTGAATCACAGAATATTACTGAGGCACTGATAGCTACTTCTGGTTGTTGCAAATTGCCATCATTGGCTGGAGGCCCATCTCTCAAACTACAGCTACTAGCACACCATATACAGGCATATCTGCCATTTTCTGCCAGAAAAAACAAATGTGGTCCATATGGAGACATAGGATATCAGTGATGTCTTTTACAGGAATTAGTACGGTGCCTCTGTAGTTGTTGTTATGTATTTTGAAATGTGCCAGTATCTGTAATGTATTTTTATTACACTTACTGTCTCCCCATTTGGACATTTTATTTTTATATGAGCTCCTTTCAGTAAATATGTATTGTAACTTTGCAAACTTGACCGAAACAATTTTATGATTGACATGTTACTTGAGTGAAATTTAGTTACTAGCTTGGGCTGGCTTTAATCCCACTATTCACGAATATTGCAGTGTTAAAAGTGAGGAACCTTTCTACAAAACTCAATAAGAGCATGGTGAATTATTTTAAAATAAAGGGCAATAATGTTGTTAGGGTTGTTGCTCTTATTTTAAAATGTCATAATGCTTGAGGGAATCCAGATTTCAGACTCAGTTTTTATTTAAATGATTTGATAAAGCAATGCAGCTTTGAATACACCTTTGACTGATTTTTAGAAAGTGGAAGTGCACTTTCTGAGGTTTGGAAAAATGTTCTTCAGTTCTCTTTGTACTGTTGTAGTCAATAAAAGAATGAAAGGGGAAAGAAAGACAGATGCAGAGAGATAATTAGTCAGCACAAGAGAGAGAGAGGAATTGGGAGAAAGAGAGAGAGAGAGATAGAGAGAGAGAGAGAGAAAAAATAGGAGAGAGGGAGAGTGTGTGTGTGTGTATGTGCACGTTCATGTATGTGTGTGTCTGTGAGAGAAAAAGAGAGAGATGCAGACATAGGCAGGGGAAGAGAGAGAGAGAGAGAAAATCCCATTGCCACTTGCCCATTGGTGAGGGGGTGGGGGAGGGCAGGGGAGCTGAGTGGAGGAAGGGGT
>JAWQUT010000059.1:1344095-1359604 GCA_033807755.1 Ellobium chinense
GGGAGAGAAGAGACACAGCTAGGAACGCAAAAGGGCAAAGAACTGTTGATTTGGACTTGCTGAAATCTAGGGGGACCATCATTCCCCCCGTTCCCTTTCCCTCCTGGGATCAGAAGTTGACAGAAATGTGCTCACCGGTTTGTGTTTTACTCTTCTAATATTATTAATTATTAGATTGATTAGATTTATTCACATGCATGTTTTCACACTTCCGGTGAGTATGCAGGGCTGCATTACTCTGTCCTGCTCTCTCCTTCAATTGCATCGGAGAATTTGATAAGGATTAATGCTCCTGCGTTTCTCAAACGCGATGAGTATATATTACTGGGATTTATAGACCTAACTCATTGATGCCCTCGGCTTGACAAAATGACAGGTCGACCTGGTTCGGCCTATGGGGTCACTGGTTCATCATGAGATCTATCACATGAGGCGGCATTTTTTTTTCTTTTCTTTATAGCGCACAGTAGGTCAAGCGTAGAGAAACGTAAAGGCCAAGCAAAAAATAAAAAAGCACGCAAGCCATAAAACGGGGTAGTGATAGCTGGAAAACAACAACAAACATGGATGGTAAGTTGTCAGTTGGCCTGAGGCGAGCTGTAGCCACTGACTTCACCGTCATGTTGTAGGAGCTTATTCTATGTAGACTATTGAAAAAGGGGGTTCGGTTTGTTCTTCTTGATCATGTACACAGTTCGAGCCTGTGAACTGACATGTTAGTCTCAACTTTCAGCAATAATATATTTTTTTTTTTTTGTGTCAGTTCAGCTCAACTAGAATGTGAAGTTTAGGAGCCTTAGTTTTCTTTGAAGTCATCTAGGGATTGTAAAAACCACTTGCGACAGGTCGGTTGACCAGACTCCTTCATACAGATTGAAAAGTCCTTTTATCTGTTTGTTTTCGCCTGCAAGGTACGGAATTGAGTTCGCTTTCGGCTACAGCATTTTGGTCAATCCTGTAGTGATACTGCTAGATGTGCGATTATGAGATTCTTATACAAATATTGGCCACGAAACATGCACTACAGACGGCACAAGACATTAATGAAGTAGAATGACAAGTCGTTTACACTCTGGGACGACAAATTTTGCTTTTCTAGAGCATAGAAACAGATACTGTCAAATTTCCATTTGAATAGAGAAAACAAACGCTCAACTGGTGAACAGTTTCAACCGACATGTATTGTTGGGATTGTACACATTACAATCTGAATTCAGTGACACAGGGGGTGGGGGGAGAGGGGAAAACAGGGAGGGAATCTGCTGCGATTACAGGTATTTAAAGTATCAATAAATTTGTGGCCCAAACCAAATAAAGGCAAAAATGAACTTTTTCGAGTTGTTACAGAAAGCAAATGCAATCTTTGTAGAAACGTTGATGATACATTGAAGCTAAGTTGTCTGCGCCCGTTCTGTTTGCAAAGCGCTAAAGGTAACAAGTGTGTCTCCTGGCAAACGCTTGTTGATGCTCTCTGTTGTTTTTCTCCGAAGTTTTTTTTTCAAGACAAGCTGAATTTGCAGTCTGTCTCAGCATGCCTTTGTTGCAACTTCTCCCACAGGAATGTTACCAAGGCGAAGTCAAGAAAATGTATATAATAATATACTTTCTTTAATAATATGTGTATTAATTCAAGCAGACCTTGTCTTCCAGTATTGTTGCTGGTATTTTGTTTATTTTTTGTTCAGGCATGCTTTCATTACTAATCATGTATTTTCAGTGACTGTATCAATTTTGTTGTTGGTGTTATTTTGTATGGTGGTGAAAGATGACGGTCTCGGTAATGATAGTATTTTCATTAATGCACACAAAGTTCACGAGAACACACGGAAAAAAAAAAATGTGTGTGGGACTTACTGAAAGAGGAAAAATTGTGGCATACAGGTTTTTTCCCGTGGACGGCCATATGCACAGGTTGATTGATTAGACCTCGATATCAATACACGATGAGAGATAAATGTTTTGCGTGCGACCTCTTCGTCTCCATGATCGCCGCCGGGCGCGGTTTTCAATTAATAGGGAACACGGTTTGAGGCTTGAGGGAGAAGATGGACAGTGCGAGTTGACGTCTTTCGGTGGACTTCATTTGGTGCACGACCTCTTTGACCCTCCTCGTCCACTGTCGTCAAGAGTGCACTTTGAGTCAAAGTGTTACTTCAAGAAATTCGGTCCGATGCATGTTTACACGGATTTTTTTTTTTCTTTACCATATGTACATAATAAGTAAGAAAGTGGCCAGCACTTCACATGATAACATTCGACATTTGCTTTCATATTCCTAGTAGCTGACGATGATGAGTTCCTTGGAACTGCCAAACAAGATCTTGTGAGACGATTCAGCATATACAGTATATATATAGAAAAGAAAATTAGAATAGAGAGAAAAATAAAACACGCCCCTTTACTGGGGACAAGTTCCAGGCCGTCCTTTCACGACTGGACTAATGGTGGCAAGGGCAGTAGTCTGGGTCACGTGTCATCGGGATTTGCGAACTGTGTTACGTATTGTTACTGATACGAACTTTTTCAAGAAATTTGTAGCCTGCTTTGTTAATTGACATCTTATCTCCGAAAATGTTTGAGACCTTTAAGTGTCAGGGCATCGTGGCCCAAAGAAAGCCCGAGCCGGTGCCTTTAAGACAGTTGCAGTAGTGTCGATATAAGGAAAAAGCTTTTCTAGTCGGTAAAATTCTGACATGCAGATTATGTAACAGATTTCTTTGAGGAACTCGAGGGTAGCATAATGGAAATAAGTAGATTTCGCCTACATTCACTGGTTACAAGACACTTGGGAGTCATGATCCAAGTGTGACGCAGTCCCTTAAGAGTGTCAGGAGGTCAAAGGGCCGAGATATTTGCTAGACTGAGATAGCTTCCTCTGAAGATCATCAGCTGTTGTTTTCCGTGTAAAAGAGCTTTTATTTTCGTCTTCCTGAAGCCAGGCGTTGCAGAGCTGAGACGATGGATACCGTTGCGGATGTCGTAGATTTCAGTTTCTGCCTGCTGTTTCTCTGCAGTCTCCGTTCCGTTCCTAACCTACCTGTCTACTCGTGAGAAATAAAGGCTTTTTTCTGTACGGTTTGCTTCCTCTATAGCCATTTACAGCAGGGTAGTTTTCCTAATTTCATACTCGTAACATACGCATTTTTTTTTTCAATGTGCAGATCTAGTCTAGACCAAATCCAATTTTATGTCGACGTGGTCGTTTGTGTGCATCAATGCCTGGGACGTTCTTTTGCACTGGCGTGTGTTAATGCATACAATGTGTGCGTGTGGTTACGGACGTAGTCCAGCGCACTGAACTGAAAAGTTTGGCAACATGTGCAGCAGGCTTGGCACTTTTTTAGCACAGCCCAGCCAAAATATTAATGTTAGGGCTCGGCAACATGCATAATTTTGATTACGCTCAAGTTACTTCTTTCATTCCCGTTTGTGTATGGAAATAATGTGATCTGTTATTTAATGAGGCTTGCTGGAATGAACGCTGTTAGAGTGGGCTGGCACAGATCTAGTCAGTTTTAAACGTCTTTTAGAATGATCTTTCACGAGAACTGCACTAGCCACTAATCATCATTAGGGCTAATGAGAGGCATGTTCTGTATAGCCCAAAGGCCGAGGTTTTCATTTAATGTACGTGAGGCTCCCCTTATTCCGACAAGTCAGTAATTTGCATGTTCATTTGTTACATGAGAGAAGTGGACATAGGCGTGAAGTGATATCCTGGAAGAGGAAGGCACAACGGAGTTATCTAGGAGAATAGTGGAGTTCGGAGGAAGGAGGAAGTGGGAAGGACATGCTGGAAAATTTAGAAAGTCCTGCAACCAAAAGTTCCGACGACTGCTGCAACAATTAACCATAAAACAAAAACAATCCTATCAGGTATTGTCACGTATGTGCAGCTGGGAAGGGGTAACAGGCCTGTGCTGCATAGACTATGTGGTAGGCAAGAGTCAGGGTGGAAGAGGTGGGGAATCTGCAAAAGAGGACACTTACCTCGAAAAAAATGCCACTGGCACGCGTTATATTGCAGTATTTTGCACGTTTCTTATATACAATCCTATTGACAGTAGAAGACAAACGTGCGAGAACCCTCGAGCCAGAACCCTGACTCCTTCTAAAGAAGGATAATCGCCATAATCACTGCTTAGCTTGGCCTGCAGATTAACGGTGAAAAGGGAGTTAATCCATTCTCTTTGCCCATAATAATCATAGGGGCCTAGCTTGCCCTCGTAAGCATTTTTTCCCCCTCAGGTCTATGCTATTTATTTTGAACAATATGTAGGTAATTGTGAACGATTTTTCTTGTGTTCTCGTGGTAAAGGTCGAGACCGAATGCTTACGACGCCGTCAAGGTTTTCTATACTTTACCAAGTCCTGACGTCAATAATAATAGTGCTATATAAGTATTATGTTATAATAGCGGTAGTCTGCAGGTGCTCTGTCACTTCTGCGGATGGTAGCTTTTCTTTCTTCAGATGAGGTCAACATCCTACGGGTCAATAACTAAAACTAAAATGACTAGCCAGCGTCACTTCACCTCCTTATTATCACAGCCAGCACTGATTCTGAGATATTCAGTGAGGATTTTGCTGTGTATTCGCGGACATTCATACCAAAGATACAGCATATGAGTGCCAGCCGTGGTGAAGTGTGTAACAAGGACCATAAGCTTCAAAAGCAATCGTTGCCACAGTCCACCTTTTCTGAGTGCACCTTTGATCTTCATCTGATAAGCAGTCTTTGTGATTGTGAATAAGTTAGTCTTGAACATTACTGTTGAAATGAAAGCAACAAAACCTGTGGTTATTCGCGAAAATTTCAGGTGAGATGCGCTGTGGAAGTGTGAAGGTTGGAAGGATATTATATTTATAATCGTCATTTCCATAGGATTGTCGAAACATTTTCCTCAGTCATGAGTACTNTTTTTTTTTTTTTTTGCGTCTAAAATTCTGGGAGCAGTTTGCTGTTTTGTGTTCATCCCGCACTCTCAGGACAGATAGTTCCTGTTTCATCCATCCATCCATCCCTCCATCCATCCATCCATCCTCCATCCACGGTTTTTCGGCTGGTCTGTCTGGCAGTCATTTTATGGACAGTATAGATAGTCTAGTATACTGTCTTGAAAGCAAGGGAGATTTAGGAGAGCACCAGGTGTTGTGAAGAAGTTGGTAATTTGACAGGCATTATAGCGGGAACATGTAAACTCATTGATTTTCTGTACATGCATACTGCAATTGATATTGCATGACAAAGCCTCTGTGGTATTTATAAGCGCAAAACCATAGCGCCAAGTCAGTGCTAAGAGAGCCATATTATCAAGACAAGTGGCTTAATTGCATTGTTGTCAGTGTACAAATTCCTTGGACTTGCTTGTAAGCGGAAGATGCGCAGAAGCGGCAGCATATTAATATTTTGTTCCCCTTTCTCTTTACTGCCATGTGTTGCGGTTAGGGGAGAATAAGATTAGAGATGCATTGTGTTCACCTGAGAGTCAGTCGATCACTTTGAAAGTATGTGCTACGTCTCTCACGCCCTTACATGCCTCGGTTTTCATCAAGTCGAGCCTTCCGCTGGTCTTTATAGGGGTAAAGCAACGGTCCTGACCGGACTCTGTTTATGCCAAGTAAACCTTATCAAGCTGGTGTATTACAGGCAAGTTAAGGGCCTCTTTTAGCGCGGGTCATTTGTCAGAACCCTAAACCTTCTTACCTGAGTACCTAAGGGTCATTTATTACCCTGATCTAATACGTTTTTGTGGGATTGTAGTTGTGCTGTAGGGTATAGCACATTTACTCCACGTATTTAGGGCTTTCCAGCGCCGCTCAAATATCGAGTCACTTGGTCACTCAGATTTTGTCACGTAGAGTCCGTAGAGACTGTACTTCAGTGAGACACAGAGACGCTAATGTGAATGTTTTTATTGTTTAGTATACTACCTCTCTTTGGAAGATTTCAGTCACTTTGCGAGCTGGATACTAGACTTGAGACACGACCTAAGCCTAATGCAGCGATACTAGTGTGACATCTTATACTGTATTTCACACCTCAGTGTACTGCGTTACGTTGGAAGATCCCCATCTCTTTACCAGCTGGACACTGTCTTAGACCATGTCCTAAGTATGGAGTAAAAGTTTTATCTGCCTGGAAGGTACCAGTCCATTTATCAGTTGGAGACTGCTGTTAAGACATGTCTTAAGCGTGGTTTGTAAGTGCTGTAATGAATATAATTATTTTCTTCACTCAATGTTTCTGGTTAGAATATTCCAGTCAGTCTGTTAGCCGGAGGCAGAAATAGCGACTATGATGTGCCACTATTCATTGTACCATATCTTTAAACAGGAAAGTGTCACAAATACGGTCACTTGTGCCATCTTAAGGTAGCACGAGGTATACCTTTTATATGCTCGGTCTAACCATGTTCTACTGGTCCTAGAGAGCTGAAACTTTTGACAACTTCTCGAAGTACTCTTCATTAGCATTGATGCACGACTGCATCCTCCTAAACCAAGAGACAAAGGAATGGCTCCACCCCTGAGCAGGTATCCTCTCGATTATTGTGTTGAACGTAAAAAGCGCTTCTTCGTTGTCACTGAATCCGTCCTCGGATGCTTTTGTGCCCACTCGTGGAGGACCTTTGGTAAACAGTTATTGATATACCAGAGGGCAGTAACAGTCCTTTGTTCTTCTACAGGAATTGTTATAATATGGCCGCATTTTCCGAAAAAAAACAACAACACCGCCATCATCATTTTACCAGTGCTCTGAGTTCGCTTAAATTTCACAGGTGGAGCATCTCCAGCACCCACCCAACACAAGCTTTGGCAGTTGCTTTAAGGATTGGAATTGTACACCCATGTCTCGTCTCCAGTCATGACTTTATACACAGACTTTGACCGGCCTTCATCATATTCTCAAAGCATGGTTTGACAAAACTCAACCAAGGCCATTTTCTGATCCTCAGTCAAAATATGGGGTACCCATCAGGCACAGACCTTCCTTAGCTTTAAGTGTTCATGTAATATTTTATAGACAGTAGGGGATGAAAAGCCAAGTTCCTCCCGTATTTCCTCAAATGTTATTCTCCAGTTTCTATCCACCAACTTTCGCACAGCTTCTATGTTTTCATTTGTAGTTACAGAGACGGGTCTTCCAGGGGAGGGGTCTACTTTGGTGGTCTTTCTGGCACATGAAAATTTCTGATACCGTTTGTAAACAGTTGACTTGTAAGGGGCAGACTCTCCAAATGTTGCTGTTAGCTGATCCAGACATTCCATAGCCGTTAAACCCCTTTTGTAGTCATACAAAATCATTGCTCGAAAATCACGAGCGTCTAGCTCCATTTTGATGTTCGAAGACGGCCTTACCTCACCTCACATTACCGGTCATAAAAAAACATGTCATTTTTGTTGAAAAATTATGAAAAAATGTGTCCGATCTTATAAAACATTTATGCACGCTTCTGCTAAATTTGAAGCCAATAGGATCAGTAGAAATAGGTTAGTCCGAGCATTTATAAAAGGTATACCTCGTAATGTTAGAGTTAGGCTTTTTAGACTATCTGCTCAAGGCGAAATATTTACTAGCGATGTATAAGCTGCGGGTGAGGAAATATAGGAATCGCGACAGATTTGTAAGTTTTTTTTTTCGCTTTACATTTAACAGGTCTGTAGAGTTCATAGAATTTTTGCATGGGGTTCAGTGATCTGTTCTGTATCCACAAGGATCTGTTTTGAAGACAACGGCGTCACAAGAAAGGTTCAAAATATCAGATGTGAAATACTGATTGGACGTTGTTAGTGGGCTATCAGCTTTATCGCGCTGTTAATCTGAACCATAGTGCGAGAACAAACGACTATGTTCAGTGCATTCGTTGTTGTGCGGGCTCATGCAAAGGTTAAGGAGTTAAGAGGAACAAAATCACTATCTCTGTGGGTCATCAAATAAAATGTCTGTCGGCAAGAAGATGAACGGGCTGGCCTGAAAATTACCAAAGCTAACGGTTACCTGCTAACATCTATAGCATCATATTATATTATATTGTCATTGTTATTGCAAGTTACCTTCTGCCACGTGAACACATAAAGCGCGGCCGGATGACATTCTGTTTGAACGCGCTTTACATTTAATGACATCATTTTTGTGTGNNNNGGGGGGGGGGGGGGGGGAGGAGCAGGCAATGGGTAAGTCGAAGCAATGAGCGCCACTTAATCACACCGCCTGCATTGTCGCAACTTTGTCCGTACTTCCATTGGGTTGCGCTTAGACAGAGTCCACTGTATAAATAATAACATTCTGCATTATTATTGACAATAAATATTCGCCGCCCTACATTTTGTGAACGACATGACCGGAATGATGTATCCATAGTTCAAGCTGCTCGTAGCAAATGTTGACAACGTTTAGAGTAATGACGTGTTGAAAGTTGCTGTCTGTCAGCAAAGAGATGTTTTTTGAAGCGGGATGTTTTTGTGCCATAGTTTCTGGCGTGTTTAATGTTGACCCTATTGATTTTCATCCTGACCGGCAGGGAACTAGTCACTTCATGCCACGTGATATTTCCAATTATAAGTCCACTTTACTTCTTTTTTATTTTTCTTTCTCTTCTTCTTCCTCCTCCTCTTCTTTTTATTTTTCTTCCTTTTTCCCCCTCCTTCTCTTATTTTTCTTCCTCTTCTTCCCCTTCCTCTTCCTCTTTTTCTTCCTCTTCTTCTCCATCTCCTTCTACGTGCCCGGACATGTACCATGTGATGGTGCTGGCTTAAAAAAGTGGTTCGTCTTTGGCAAATCTGCCGCCGAGCCTCATGGTTTTTATCTCGAAGACAGGCTCTTATGCCATAAAAGTTCACATCTCATATATTTATATCTGAATAAAACTTTCTCTGATATCAGGCGTAAGGCATCTTTGGAATATAACATGAAGGTGTTCTTGTTTGAAGACTCATGTACCATTCAACAGCCTTGATTGATATGGCACAATACATATCTTAAAGCCGTGACTGGAAATTTTGGATTTTCTGAGAACAACTGAAAGCGCATGATGTTAAGTCATTCTGTACGAGATTAAAGAGCAGACTTTGCATTTGCTGTGAAAACAAACTTTAACTTTTGATATATTGTATGCAGAGGCATGCAGACATGTCCTGTCATGTGATGGTTTCAGTGGTTTTAGATTGAACAGCTTGTTGTGAGCTCAGTAAATGCTTAAGTTTGAGTTAGATGAGAACGGTGGTCCTTGCTCCTCTTTCGAAACTTTCATACTCTTTTTCTTTTTCTTAGCCTTCTTATCACGTTTCTTTGGACACTGCTTTGTTAACCCTCTCATTCTACTTCTACGCAACTCGGCTTTCCGCACTCAGCCACGCTTACACACAGTTTAACAGTACAGTATGTAGGAGGAGCAAATTGGACTTAGTTCCTCTCCATCCTTCCACCTTAACAAGTCCGAATTTATGATGAACCATTCTTCCATGACAATGATGTCCTTTCTCTCGCCCCTTACCCTCGCGCACGAGGAAGCTTGTACTGTTCAGTGTATGATTGTGTACTATAACTAAGAATGTAAGACTATAAGGTCTCTAAACCTACACATTTTTCACCATTTAAGCCCAGTCTTTACTTAAGAGCTGGGAGTGTTGGATAAGTGTTCACATTTGTGGAGGCGTCTGTACTCCATTCAGAATTCGTCAGCGAGGGCTCAGAGGCGTATCAAGAGGTACTTTTGACGTGATTTGCTGGGGTTGGGGTCACTTTAGGCTACAGTGAAGTTTAAGAGGTGGGACGGGTCACTCATCTATTTGTGACACATGGTTATGGGAGAAAGTTGGGGTGTTGGGAGAAGGGAATGGGAAGTGCACAGACCGGACCCTGCCTCTGAGTTTGAATTTGAAGTAGGTCAGGGCACAAGCCGACCTTAGGGCTGCCTTTTATTTCTGAATGTAACTTCAAAAATAGATACCTTATCGCCCCACTGGAGCCAGCGACATGTGCTTCGTTAGTGTCATAGGAAACGACGGTATCTTTCACTTTACAGGGCTAGCAAAGAGGTAAAAATTAGATCGGCTTTATGCTGATAATTTTATATTTGCTCTTTTGCATTCTTACAAAAGGTTGAATAATACAATTTTGCCGCTTCTTTTCTCCTTATTTTTGAATATGAGGTAAAAATATCTTTCGGACCAAAGATGTGTTAGTTACAACGGTCTGGCTCTGACACGGATTGTGTTTTATGTACTTCAGCAGTAGCGTGACATGAGTCACCCGCGTGCCCCACATTTCATCCCGAAAAAGGTATAAAATTTCCTTCCGCTCTAAAAAAGAAGTAGCTTTTTCAATGTTTGGGCATCTCTTTATCAATTGAACGCAGAGAGGTGCGGGGTGTGTACTGTTTAATGGGTTAGTACTGCATTCCTAACCTCATGTACTTTTCAGTACAGTGTAATTGGATTCGCTCTAATGATCACATGGAGGCCAATAATGCAAAGGCGGGGTAAAAAAAAAATCTCTAAATATAGTCAAATTCAGGCTAGCGGTTGCCCCCTGTAATTGTTAAACTCAAGATGATTCACGGGTCTGACGTATTTTCAGCTTGTAATAGTCCATTCAGCTGTTTACGAGTCGCAGTCTGTGAAGTAGTTTTTAGCTGACCAAGTGAGTACTTGTGTGAAATAAGTTGATAACTTCACTGGAACTACACTGCGGACCTAAGCTTGTACGTTTTTGGGAGAGACAAGTGATAGGTATCGTGTTTAAGTCAGTTTTGAACTAATGTAGTCACTGTTAGCAATTTGTAAAACATGGATTCGCTTTTGCAAAGGGTAACACGGTGACATAAATATTGTGTTCATGAATGCGGACACATTAAATTAAAAAAAAAAAAAGACACATAGAAGCCGATCCAACCAGACCACAGATTATTGGGTCACGGGTTATGAAATTTTAACATTAGTGGTGGAGCAGAGATTTTTTCAAAAACTTCAAGAGGTATGGTACTCAAGTTTGAAGGCATTTGAAATGAAGGGATACAGGCTAATCTTAGAGCACTTGTACTTTCGCTTAAACAGTCGTTCTATTGTTCTTTTCCTTGAAACCAGTCAAACCCAGCTGTTTTCATCGGAATTAATTCATGCATCGGTAAATCTTTTTCAGCAAAAAAACCAAAACAAAACAAAGTTAACTGAGTACATTGTATTGGGAAATTCTCTATAGGCCTACATTAATCCGCTCCTGACTGGCGTGTCCCTGTTTCAAGTGACACAAACTGTGTATAGCAAATAGTTGACACATTAATGACCGTGGGATAGACCTAAAAAGAAATGTAATACTATTTGCTGTTCTACCCGGCCGTTTGTTTGAGTTCTGAATACGAGTCATATCGTTATAAATATTCTAGTTTATAGCCTGTTCTTGGGAAGGTTCTGTTTATATTACAAGTTATGTACAGTATTTAGATCGGGAAACCTAAGAGGAAAGCAAAAAAGATTCGGAGAGGGGGGGGTGGAGGGGGATATATCCCCATGCCTGACTGCTTTGACAACAACCAACCCAGATCAACCTGAGCTTCTATAAGTTGTGCAAAGAGGGATGACTGAAACCATCATCCATATCACCCATAGATAATAGTTACAATGACTGAATATAACACAAAGAAGAAGCCGATTGCTTCAAAAAAGAAAAAAAGTTCCTCGAAAAATTAGTGATTAATCCCTTGTGTGTCTGATACACTCGTAATAACTCTACCAGCGGAGAGATACAGCTTTGCAAGTAACCCATGTCCATCCCCATGTTCGTTTCACACTGTTTACATGTAAGGACTGCGTTAGCAGAAGAGTGACGTAGTGGTCGGTTTTCTTTGGAAATGAAGGAGGGAATTGAGTAAACAAGAGAGTCTGCTTGTGTGTGCTTACAGTGGGAATTCATGACTCACATGCTTCAGTGACGCATATTTGCAATTGGAGCTAAATCCAAAAAGAATGTGATTGTGGAATATATTTGTATCTCCGTGTAACGCGAAGTTTCTGTTGATAACGTTTAAATTATTGCCAACAATGATCCATTCAAATGTATGCTCTCAGTCTTCACCCTATATTCGGATCAAATTAGTCTGCATATTGGACAAGAGCATGCCCCATAAACTTCAGTCTAATTGGCGCGAATTTTTTGTCATTGACAATCAGAAAAAGAACGCTCGAGATTATTTTTTTAGTGAACATCTGCCTCTTTTAGAGACCCTTCTTTCGTAACTAACAAGTTCAGTCACTTTTCCAGCAATCGACACTAGCTTACGTCAGTCTGCCTGCATGCCGGCGGTGTCGCGGTTACGAAGTCCCCCGGATAATTATATCCCCTCATATTACAAGGCACGTCTTGTATTACGTTGTATATAATTTTGTATACATTAGGCCCGGTCAGGCTCTACAAGTTAAGTGTGACGGTGACGAAACGGGCCTGGCGTGAAGGCTTGTCCGCCCGCCTCCCCATCATTACTGCAGCAGAGCAGACATTATTAAGTTGGTGTACACGAGTGGGTTATGAATTGCGGCGGCAGGGTGACAGACTTCACACAGCTACGCATGAGATATCGTTGACAGTCAGTGCATTCGGTTTCAGTGAATAAATTCCTCGTCCTAGTTCAGTGACGGGTGACGCCTTGCTTGGAATTCTAATTATTACAGGTATGTAAGAATCCTCATTAGCATACATAGTGAATAGGAGAAATGAGAATCAACACGCTCAGCTTTTCTTGTATTTTAAATTTATCATGGACTGGTACATGGTGTTATGTACATGTGTTTATACATGACAGCAGAACCTCTTACACTCGATAACCCCACATATTCATCACCGTCTCTGATATCAAACTCTACTCATGATTTGGACTAGGGATGGCAGAATACCGAAAATTTACGGAAATCTAACAATGAAATATAGAAGTTAGTAGAGTTTAATAAGTGATCTATTAGAGATAATGACGAAACAATTTCAGTTTTGAACAGAGACCTATTTGTTTATCATGGTGTCCAAAAATTTTGCCATTAACAACTGCCACTCCTGTTGGACACCTCACATCTTATGAGTTTTCGAGGTCCCACAGTAGCTTCTTCGAGCCGGTGAATAGAGTGTTCTGTGTTAAGTACCCACGGTTTTTCTTTGATCGGTTCAGCCCATCCAAGCTCACTTGGTAAGACGATAATCCTCTGTTAGAGACACTTTCTCGGGGGTGTCACGTCTCATTGTCACACACGCGTGACTGACAGAAAGAGAATGGATGGACAAGTTTCGTGCACAATCGAGTCTCTTTTTCCTTCACGGTCGGATCCATATCGTTACCGCCTGTCAACGTAATTAATTGGATGCGCAGCACGGGTAACAGTTGTTAATGAGGTGGCTTTTGTAGCTACAGGTTCGATCATGCATTGAAATTAGGTAGGAGACCTGAATTACTATTGATTTTGCTCCTTTTTATTATCACCTTTGTACCGACTGGAGTATTAGAATGCTGGACCTCAGCGTTGGGTAGCTAATAACAGCCATTGTGTGCAAGATGTCCATATCTGACACGCGTCAGAACTTTAGGACTAATACATATTTGGAATGAAGCATGAATAAAGCCTTGCACTCGTTTTGCCCCTAGAAGGGACTCTCTGGAGTACTGGCACTTAATAGGAAATACGATCACTTAATGTGGATTGGCATTTAGTTTGAGTTGATATGAGGCACTGTCAGGTACTTTTTGCCTGAGGACAATGAGAAAGTGGCTAGAATGGAAAGTAACTGATGCTTATTTTTTTTTATTAACCATCAATTTGAGCGCATTTCTTTCTTTCTTTCTTTCTTTCTTTCTTTCTTTCTTTCTTTCTTTCTTTCTTTCTGCTTTATTCTTCCATTTTTTTCCTTTCTCTCTTTCCCTTTCCTCACTTCTTTCCCTTTGCCTTCACTTTCTTTGATTTGCTGTAGACTATGTATTGAAGTTGTGTTATTGTCCCTGAGCCTAATAAAGATTTTGAATCTTGAATCTTTTATAGAATTTGTGTTAGGATTATTAGTACGATGGCTAGAGCTGATCCGGAGTATGTGGCAGGGCTGTTGTAACATCGGACATTATCCCTGTTTTTGTGCTTACCTACAAGGGGAAAATGACCCTTACATGGGAAAATGAGTTTTTCAGTGTACGAATGCTGTAGACGTAAACATGTCAGGGTCTCTGACTACAACATCGACGAATTTCACCGAGCATCTGTCATTGTATCAGTACTCACCGGAAGTCATACACACACACACACACACACACACAAAATTAGTAACTTTCCAAGGATAACTCTTCAGTGCGCCCTGCGTTTTCTCCCTTAGTTGAAAATCAATGGAGTTCGAATGCTCTTTGGCTGGACTCTGCAAACAAATTCAGTGAATGCCATACATATTACTATCAGGTTGGGTTTCATTAAGGAATGGCGTGCCACATTTCACACAGATGACGTGGTCAATATTGTGCAGACCCTATGTGACCATTCATTAACGAGGAAAAATTAACCCGCAATCCCCGAGACTTTGCTCTGGGATATCACACCCTCTTGTCTTGTTTGACATGTTTGCAAGAGGATGACCCGCCAGTCGTTAAAAACCTTCTCCAGCCCGCATTAGCCACTTTAGAGGTCGTCTCGACGGCACTTAAACATATTGACAGAGTTAGGAGTTGAGTTGGCCCCTTTCATCCTCATGTCAATTGTTGACTGTTTGGCCCACGGACAGAGTTGTCGCTCTGTACCGCGGCTGTCACTGACCAAGGTGTGGGAGGTAACGGGAAGAGCTTGGCCGTTCTGTGACTCGACCTCCCTCCCTTTGGCACTGTATCCTTCTTCTGAGGATATCAGTGCATAGTGAGGATCAAAGTTATGTAGCTTTGATACACTGTATATAAAGAAAGAGACACTATTGGCAGTTCGACCAGAGGCCACCGTACAAAAAAAAAGGCCATGTAGTAAATTCCTTGGGAGCATTTTATATACATTTCCATCAGTCCATCAGTCTTTAAATGAGTACCTTGCGGCAAGCAGTGAACCCTTTTATCGAATGATTTGACACTGTTCAGGTTTGTAAAATGGCAGTAGGGTGTGCTCTCCGGAAAGTTGAGGAGATTACGAATGATCTCTCCTGTTGGGAGTAATTGTACCCTCTCATGAGAGAGCTTTGCCAAACCACGACATTATAGTACACACCTCACACCTCATTATTATAAATACTGATACCATAGTAAGCTTATGGGATTTATTTCCCTTGTGGCTGTCTTTGATTGATTTGTTTGAATTATTCATAGCCTAAGGGCCAGGGTATAAGTATCTGTTGTCTTTCCGATATGGTGCAAAAAAAAAAAAATGTTATTGGCGTTATCTTGATATAGATCATCCAAGTGCATGTAGATAGATTATGTAGACTATCGCGACACTGCTTTGGGTCAACAGCATCTTAACCTCTTTGCATCGGTGGCGTCGATAAGAAGTCCATATTGGGGGTGGGGG
>JAWQUT010000059.1:1359662-1372877 GCA_033807755.1 Ellobium chinense
AGAGGACACAATTTTTTTGTTGGTTTTTTTTTGAGGCGGAAGGGGAGGTGGGGCACTCATGTCGTGATGATACCCTATCATGGGAAGCGCTTTGGGTGGATTGCGTGTGAGGGGCAGTCGGAGACAGACATTTTTCTTAAAGAGTGCGCCCCCATCGGTCTACGCTTCTGCTGAACTCACCAATATACTATTGATATGTCACCGCAAAAAATGCGTTGTTATCACCATAATAAGTCAACTGCGATTGTACTGAGTGCGACTGGTTTATAGTCTGTATTATGACCTCAACAAGTACTAAAAAACCTTATATATGTCAGCTTGATGTCAGTCAGTCTAGATAATGATTACTTGCAGTGGTACATATAGTATGCAGTGCATTTTCACACACGCGCGCAAACATTCAAAGGAAGTTAACAGACAAAAGATTAGCTCCCCTTGAGGTAATGAAAAGCAGTGACCGAAACATTTCTTTGGCAGGGGTTCTTCCTCTGAAGACCTTGTGTTGCTATGTCTGTGACTGTGAGAGCTGATATCAGAACATACAAGTTTGTTTTAGATCATCCTGATGTGTTTCAGTCAAGTCCACGGTCAATGTCACAAATTGAATGGCATCATTATCACTCAGATCACAACACCTATACTGTATTATTATCAGATCTCGACGGCTCACTATCGAAATTGTTACACGTAATTGAAAGATAGCAAAGATAGCAGCTAGTCTGTTTTGGATATGAACTTCTAGGGAGATAATAGCGGTGCATTAGTCCGTGTGATGAGATTTCTTGTTATTAGGAATATTGCAGAATGGGGACTGAATACTCAAGGAACTGGCAGACTCACCTTGGCGTCATCACGAATCTCTTTCAGATTCCATTATCATTATTTAAAAAAAAACCAAAACGTTGGGCAGATGCTTAGTGCTTTGGGCAGATGCTTAGTGCTGTATGTAAACAAGAAGGACGAATTGAGCTAAATTGAAATCCTTAGGAAATGAAAAAGGATAGGGTCAAGAGAAAGAAGAAGAACAAAAATTGATATCATCGGAGCACGCACGCACGCATTCACAAGTATACGCACAAGTACACCAGCACACCTGCGCATAAATATTAATTATATTGTTGTGTGTTAAGTTACACCATAGCGTTGATCGTGAGAAAGTTAAAGGTAATAAAACCTTGAACCTTACGCTGTCTTATCGTGTTGCAATTTCCTGTCACGCGCTAGTTTGTTTCCTTTAAAACGATACTTAATAAACGAATGGTGGAACCAATTCATTTTTAGATATTTGGGAGCCAACAGTTAGGAGGCATAGTTCTGACGGTTGCAGTGTCTAAGTAAATTTGGAATACACATTATCAGACGATATCATCAGTCACTTCAGAAGGGCCATATTGTATATGGGTAAGTTTCGTTTACTTTGTCGGTACTTAGAAGACAGAATGCACAGCAGGTTTAGCTCTCCAAGCACTCTCAGGATGATATCGTGAACTCGAATTCCAAAATTTCGAGTTTATGAGATGTTCGAGTAAATGTGTAAAATTTGATATAGAGAATAAAGATCTCGGGAACGGAGCATCATTCTCACAGCAAGGAGGACATGGATTTTTGGAGTATGTGAGATCCTAGATCGCGAGGTCAGGCTGAAAGGCTTCGCCGCTCTCAACAATAACAATAAAAGCAACAGCAGCAACACAGCAGCAAGAAATAAGTTCACACTAGAGTCAGATAATTTCAGTATAAAATGCACTGCATAAGAGGCATAATGTATAAGGTAAACTGTTTTAAAGCTGTCAGATAGTGTGAAGTGAAGTTGTCTTTATTGTGTACGATCTGCTATGATCTGTTCATGTTCCGTCGAGTACTGTATCCTCCGCCTATAGTCTGCGTTTATATCAAATAAGTTTTTTTAATTTGTTAAACAGCAACTACTACTATTACTTCAGCAACAGCTACACAGCAACAGCAAATAATTTCATACCTGAGTCATTAGCACTTCTTCTGCAATCAATAAAAAGCTACGCTTTCGTTATGATGATACTTTAAATGGTCACGTTAACCCCAGTGCGCATACTCTAACGACATTTTTTCCTTGTCTTAAATTCTATTTCACACGCAATTTGGCGGCGTGTAGGGTCATTGAAGCCCATATCATCTCAAAAACATAATCTCTGCACTAACAGAAACGTATCAACAACGGATTTGTTGGGGCTGCAGCCCCCAGGCCCCAGTGTCAAAGGTGATCTGTTGAAACATTGGGATGACAGCCTCAGGATTTTGAAGGTGAAAGAAATGAGAGAGAGGTTCTTAAGGGGGAAGGAAAGAAGTAAAAAAAAAGGAAAAGGAATGGAGACGGAAGGAAAGAAATAGAGAAAGAAGGAAGCTAGCCCGCTGGAATGAGTGGGAAAACGGACAGAGTTGGCCCATCGTTGAAGGTCAGTCCTAGCACGTCATGTCTTAATATATGCGACTCCGCATAACTGCAATTCCAGGGTATTATGGGAGAAGTTGCAATAAAGCGGTGGATACAATTACGTAACATTCTGTTTTCGACGGTGATTATCTGTCGTCTGAAAAGTGTTGCGATAAAGCCAAAATTGAAGGGATAAACAAAAAAGCCTTAAACAAGTCAGATGTGGGTCCGTGACTGCACACTTTGCTGCAGTCACTTTTAAGAGTGTATGTCAATGTCGAAGAGTCAAGGATACGACCGGCCTTCTACTTCCATACATGTACTTGTCACTTAACCACTATCAGCACTAACAACAGCTGTATTTTCCCCCGTCTAACAGTGGCGAAGTAGATAGGGTACTTAGTGGCTTCAAAGGAGGTGGGTGGATGGAGGAAGAAGGGGGAGCGGCACAGGAAGACGCAAAGAGTTCTTGTTGAGTGATGCAAATTATATATACCTGGAACTGGGGCTTGTGGTGGACGCCTACGACCACAGACTTTATTAGGGGCTGGGCCCCCAACCTCCCCTGCCCCCTCCTAGACTGAAATGCGTGCAGTTTCAACTTTTCCTTTGTTCAGTGTCAGCTCATTTATTTCAAGTATTTTAGCCGCCTGTGTGAGGAAGGCCAGCCCGGAATGTTAAAGAGACTTTTCTCTACCAAGCCCTCGGCTGTGTCTCACTGGGTCACGAGGGTTTCTTTCATTTAACGAGGGCCGCCGAGATTAGCGAAACAAACAATCGGGGCGCAACTTGCAGTGGATTTTGAGATTGCAGCTTGGCCGATACCCTCAGTGGTTAATTCCGTTAGTTTGATGTAAGCTGAAGTTTAGTGGAGTTGTCAACACTTGTGTCAAGCACGGGCTGAAGTTTATGTGGACACAAAAAAAAATATTATATTGCAAGTTTTAAGTGAGCTACTTTTCGTTGATACAAGGTACGGAACTGAACTGTAAGTATTCACGAACTGCTATTGTTAACGGCATCAAGTAGTAATCTCTTCGCTCTGTCCTCTTCTGCAGTAATATTGTGTAGCTGTAAAAGTATGATGTAAGTATAAACGAACTAAATTTAAAGTTTTAAGTGAGCTACTGTTCGTTGATACAAGTTACAGAACGGGACTGTAAGTATTTACGAACTGCTATTGTGGACATCATCAAGTAGTAATCTCATCGCACTTTCCTTTTCTGCAGTAATATTGTGTAGCTATTAAAAGTTTGAAGTGAGTGTAAACGAATTATTATTAGAAGCAAAAAAAAAAAAGCAATCACTACGGATGTTCTTTTGGTCGATAATAATTTATGTATCTCTAGTAATGGACTTGCAACCCGTGGGTGCTGGGTACAGCTGTATGAAATCGATGTTTAATGTGGACCTCAATGGGTTACCATGATAACAGATCTATGGTGACAGCTTTATTATGTGGGGTCGCAACCGGCTTTTGTCCTGTATATTTACTCGTTTGTATTGAAACAGCATATGAAGGGCTTCATGGCAAAACGCATTATACACCATCCGGGGGTTGTGGCAAAACAGACCAGATTCAAAGCATATTTTTATATGAAAGGCGAAATTTAAGTCTTAAATAATATAGATCAGATGTCCTACTATGGAATGGAAATATACATGTATACTAAATACTTCTACTGCTACTTGAAGTATGTAGAATGAGCTAAAAATTCATCTTGGTGGATAACGCGTTTTGCCATGAAACCCTTCATATCCAGTATGGACATATTATTTTTACCATCGTGTACATGCACAGTAGTTGTTTAAACGGACAACACCACTGGTGTTTATTTCGTTGTTTGTTTGTAAACTGGTTTGTTTGTGTGTTTGTTTGCATATTATGTGTACCCTGGTTATAAATAATATGTAGCTCGTTATTTCTGGTGCATGTTCTTCTGGTTGTTCAGTATACTAGTAGATCTCTGTGGGAGTGTACAATATCCAATATTGTTTTTCTATCCATTTCCTGCGCTGTGACTGACATATTATTTATAGAATGCCCGTGCTTGTATCATGGTGTTCTTTTCTCTGATGATGAAGAAATCTAGGCGTTACACGTTAACCTTTTTTTGAACATATTTGAATCTGTAGTTTTGTGCCCTGCTTTGTGTGCGTGTGTTGGAATAGAGGAAAGGGAATGGGGTCCCAACGCCTATTAAAAGTCATTTCCACTGTCAACACTGTATGAATCACAGGAGCAGAAGTTCACGTTTTTTGTTTTTTTTTGGTTACATCCTTCCCACCATGTTGAACTACATGTAGAATATCCACATTTTGCTAACGGATGATGTCATTCATCAGTGTTGTTTTTTTTCCCCTTCCTTTCTGATAAAACTTGCATGGTAAATATTACTTACTTAATCCAGATCTCCCTGCCCACTTGAAAACGCGCGTGCTGATAAAATCTGAAGCAACATAGGTATGCTGTGTTAAGCCCGCGCGAAAGGATGAAAGGCGCTGGTTAAATTATGTCACGAAGACCCATGTAGATCTACGGCTTGTTATGATATGCATATTATTATTGTGCATTTTTAGTCGTATAATGTCATCTCTGACGCATTTGAACCCTGCTTATTTAAGGCTTCTTTACAGCCCTATCTCGCCTATATTTGTTGATGCTAGTCATCCGGGGTTTTTTTTTTTTGGTGGATGGGATAATTTTTAACGAATAGTGGGTGGAAATTTATGTTTCTAAGGAATCATAAGCATGTCATGAGGTGGTAAACTGGTGGATACAGCTGAGATCAGAATGAGGAATAGAAATATTGATATTGCGAAACAATGTTTATACATTAAACATTATAAACTCCCAACTGATTTGCATTTTATGTGCTTGGATTCATCCCTATCTATATCGTCAGCATGGTAAAAATTTATGGTGGGTTCGGCAGAGTCACGCGTGAATTACTTTACCTCCTATTATTATAAACAGTTGTCGTTGTTGTCATCCTCCGGGTATTTCCTAAGTTTAACTGAATGTGAGATTCCCTGTCAGTATTTCATGTCTTGGTTAAGCAAGACAGTATCTCACTTACCAGACACTACTTTCTATTTGAGATGAAGTCACCAAGGAACACCCATATCATATAATCGAGGTAGGTCGACGAAATAGTGTCCTGTCTTAAGAGCTTAATACATAATATGCTACCGTAGGTCTGAAGTATGCATGTGTATCTGGTCGTGCTGATACACTTTTTCGGGGAACTCTCGTGAATGTATCATGGCAGGTTCGAAATAGGAAATTACCACAGTATTGACTTTTGTTTACAAGGCCTACCTGAATCAGCTGACTATTAGTGTTAGATCCGGACCAAACTGTATATATATAAAGTGAGCTTGCCGTCCGACACGTACCGGATACATTTCGCATGCATTGAATTCATGCCTGATGTGCTTCATCTAAGGAAACCTACTTTTGGATTATTAAAATGTCCCCGGAAAGGGCAGTCGCTGTAGTGAATAATAAATAGCCCATCGCGGTAAACTTTCAGAGTTGTGGATGTTAGAGAATATGTCTTCGGCAGTGTTTTTGTTTGTTTTGTTTGATGGACTGATCCCAGTCTCGGTAAAGACCGAAATACTCACTGCTTGGCGAGCAAATAATCATACAAAATCGAGCAAAGATGGCTTCTATCTTTACCGAGGCTGCGATCGGTCCGTCAAACGAAATCACTGACGAGGATTCCCTCTCTCATTTAGTAACTTATAGAAAAGGACTATTCATGATTGTACATCTAGATTTTGTCAGTGATTTACTTTTTTTAAAAGAAAAAAAATTTGCTATGCTGCCCATGAATTCTAAGACGTCCAGTGACTCTGTCGGTTTAAAACAGTGTGTGCATTTAGGCCAGTTAGCTCCATAATGCGCTTCTCCGAATAAAAATCAGGTATTTCCAGTGCTGTATCCTTTACCGAGATGAATAGCTACAATCTGTTGCCTGTTGGTACGTATTCAACAAAAACTCCAAGGGGGTGGGTAGTCTTTCTTTACGACTTGAATTTAGCGCGTTTTGTTGACGTAATTGTCTAG
Organism: Ellobium chinense; assembly: GCA_033807755.1. NCBI lineage: Eukaryota > Metazoa > Mollusca > Gastropoda > Ellobiida > Ellobiidae > Ellobium > Ellobium chinense. Next base: position 1,366,148 of record JAWQUT010000059.1, read on the forward strand.
ACATGACGTAGTTTAGTGACGTGAAATGCGGAATTTCTTATCAGTATCTCATGTCTTGGTTAAGCCAGACCTCTCACGCTAAAAATAGCTCGCCGAGATGAGAACTGTATTTCCGCTACGAACGAGCAGTGTTACTTTCTTTGGTGTAATTTGGAGCTGAGGAAGTAAAATTGAATGTAATATCGCTACCATCATCTAATTGCGGTTGTAATCATTCTTTGTCATTACCATTAAGCTTACGCCGACACCAGCTTGATTTTTGCCACCGTTCTTTCTTCATTTCATGCTCGGCATTTTGCGTCATGCAGAGCTCTTCCTTGACGTATTCTTTGTCGACCAATGTGAGGTCCATACAGAGCATCCCCATGGTTACGTGTCTAGGTAATATATCACCTTGACAACTGCACCATTTTGCACTTTGGCGTGTAATCTTTCCTGTCAAATCCAAAGAGAGCTGCACTAAAGTTAAATACCAACGCATATTCAATACAAATTGATCAAAAAAATCGGAATTTTAGATCAATTTGCCATTTGTCTCTGGCCCGTTTTGGGGTTAGCAGTTCTGCAGTATGTTCTGTTCTCTCTTCCTCAAAAGACTGACATCTGACCATCGCTTGAATAATTTGTTCAATGACAATGACGTATACTGAAAAGAAATCCCGGTAGGATATATACAGTATATGTATTCCTCTGAGTGAGAAACACTCGAAACTGGCATGAAGTTCTTCAGTAAACTGGGTGTAGGTTTAATGTAAGATGTAAGGTGGTAGTAGGGTCTATTTTCTTTTTCTGCCCGCCCTATCAGACTATTTATTCTTCGGTTGGCCTACTTGGAATATGATGTTATACATCCTTCCGAAGTATTGATTACTTTTCGATTGCCGGAGTTTTGTCTTCCTGCATAATATGGGATGCTGACATCAGTGCTGGATAAACGTCTCCGATTTAATTCTGATCTGAAAATACAGTTGGCTACCTTTAGTCGCAGTTGCACTGGAGCATGGAGAAACTTGCGATTATGCGGAGGAGAGGAGCATGACGCTGTTTACTTACAAGTTGTTCAGTATAATTGCAGAAAACACCATTTAAGCAAGAGGCGCGATTAAATGAATGATAAGCCAGAATCAACTTTAATGAAATATAAAAATCAGGTTTCTTTTGTTGTTGTTTTTTTTCTGATCAATCCCATCAGTCGTATGACCTAAAGAATTCGTTATAGCAAAATATTGACATCGTTGACCACTAACCGCCCGTGGCTTGTTTCTGGTATGAAAATAGCTGTGACATCACATTACGGAGTAGAGTGTCAATAATAGTGGTAGCACCTGTGCAGCTGGCGCAATCACGACCATCGGGGTCGGTGACTGGTGATCGATCACCACAGGCTGATGTAGTAGTGGTTGTGTTTCACGTTACGTCTTGTGACATCCTACTAGTTTTCTATTATGGGACATCCTTTGACGTGGCCTGGTCTCTGGCGTGGGTTATAACCTTACTGTCTTTGTTTTTCTCTCATCTTATTCATCATTTCCCCCTTCTTCCTCACCCTATTACTCTTCATCATCATCACCATCATCATCATCACCATCACTGTCGTCATCATCATCACCATCATCATCATCACCATCACCGTCGTCATCATCATCATCAGCAGCAGCAGTAGCAACAGTATTAAGAGCGTCTTCTTTCTATTTCTCCTTTTCTTCATCATCACCATCATCATCATCATCTTTGTTCCTCACCCTCCTTCATCTTCATCTTCCTCCTCACAATCATTAGCTTTTTTCCCCTGTTCTCCTCATGATCAACAGCAATTCCATCCTCTTCTTCCTCCTCATTCTCCTTCATCCTTCTCCTCCTCTTTCTTAAATCTCCTCCACCTCCTTCGTGCTTCTCTGTTTTTCGCTTCACCATATTTCTTCTTCAGGCTTCTACCCACGCATCACTAACTGTAGTCAGTCTCTTTAGATCCTTCGCTCTCTCCCTGGTCACCTTCCATAATCACACTCACTCACTCACTCACTCACTCACTCACTCACTCACTCACTCACTCACTCACTCACTCACTCACTCACTCACTCCTTTGCAGTCTGTCTTACCTTTTCCCTCTCATTGTCGTCGTCACCCTCTTCCCCATTATCGCTCACGGGAGTAGCCTGTATTAGTCCTCTCGCTTGAGTCAACACTCAGGCACACACAATCTGAGAGTACCCATACGCACCTATGCACACACAGAGACGCATTCAACCTTACTACGTGTTGTAATATTATCGATCAGTCCTACAGCCGAGGCCATTCCTGACATGACCGTGTTGTTCCATATTTCTATTTCAAGGTGCACGGTGTCATTCTGGGACCAGATTCATTCAGACTATGTCAAAAGCATTCTTTACCTTGCACTTTTTGATGCCCGGGGCATCATGTTTCCAAGAGCAGGCGAATTTGCTGAGGAAGGTGAAATACAATGGGACAGAATCGAATCGAAATTGCTCTTGACTTAGTAACAATAAAACGTGAATTGGCGCGACAGTATTCTGACTTCATGCTCTCTGACAGTATTGTGCATAGAATGTTCCAGCGAAAGAGTTGTCACAGTCACTGTGGTCCTACCTTGATGATAGATTAGTACACATGTACGTCCGCCAATTTTCTGGAATTTTGTCATCTGCCAAGTAGACAATATTACGAATCGTCGGGATTTTGTATCTTGGAACGATATCTCATCAGCGGGCTGTGGGGCATGCTAATTCTTAGCGGTTCATTTTAAGACTCCACACTGTTTCACCGGCTGTCAAGGATGATGATAGTTTTTGAGGTGGGGCCGGGGGNAGTGCATTGCAAAGTGTAGTAATGACGATCGGGAGGGAGGGAGGGGTTGTCCCACCTACTCCTTTATCTTCATGATGGTGGAGCCATTGCCTTTCTAATAGTGTAGTTTGACCGACATCTGTTATACAACCTTGCGAACAATTTCAAATAGAAGAATTTCGCTGCTTTCGAAGTCCCATAATATAAAGATTACATCCGTATATTTCTTTCCTAGATATCACCCGCAGTAAAGGCTGTGTCAAAGAGATTGAAATGAGACTAAAGATATTCTTGTTAAAGAGATTACAATATTTATGAAAACTATGAGATGTATAGAAATAGTTGAAAGCATAGCTCTTCAACGATGCAGTATTCGTCTTTGATATGATATGATATGATATAATAGAGTTGGTGCTTTGTGTTAAATTGTTTTGATATTGTTTTAAATGCTCGTTTGTTTGTATAACTTGAGCAAAATAAAGTATCTTGTATCTTAATCGCATGATATTTTGGAATGCATTGCACTCTGCGCCTTAGAAATGGAAAGTTAAACAAATCGTGCACCTCCAGCCTTCTAACTAGGATGGTATAATATCCTCATCCACATTCCTAGGGATAACAACACAGTGGTCACGGATACTTTTAGGAGATCACAAGACGGTGACACAGGGCAGCGACACAGGCATGTGATCTCCTTGTTATATTCTCAGCACTGTGTAGGCAGGTGGTTTGTTGGCACATTCTAGTCCTGATAGCATCCAAATTCCTGCGTTACTGTTTCTAGGAATCTGGCAGGAGGTAGGCCCACGTACCTATTTGGAGACGGACGGACTGATTTGGGAGTGCTGTAGACTTCTCTTAAATGTAGCTCTTTGGTAATGTTTGAATCCTCGAAAATGTGGGAAGTGTTGCGTTTGAGAGGAGCTGCCTTTACACAGTGATTCATGAACGTTTTTTGTTATCTGAGACATATTGCGATTACTCGGTAGCCAGGGTATAATATTATGTTTGAGAGGTTTAGTTTAGAACCGTTCAGCCTCTTGTGAACAATCAGAAAGTATGTTAAATTAGATTGACATGTACATACTTGAATACCAGGTTTATAGGAATGGATTCTGATTAGGGTAAAATTTGACAGGCGGCTTATAAATACTTACTTATACTCGCGCCAAGATTGACAGTTAATATAGTTTGTTGGTTAGCATAATATTCACTTATAAATGTGAAGTTGGAATAGGGGCTTGGTGCGGGAGGTGGAGGAGGACCAGGGTCGATACCTGGCAGGACTAACCATATGTGTAACAACAGTAGGTGATCTGTCCATTTTTGTTCCAGACTGACAGTTCTCATCATGTGATACGAAACTCCTCACTGACAATTTTCAGCGTAAAGTATGCCAAGATGTATAGCATATCATATTAATAGATCTACATTTCTGTCCGAAAGAATTAGTTCCATCATCTGCCTTATATACCGTACACTACTATAGGAATATCTATAGATATCTAGTTAACATCACATTTTGCCTAATTGCAGCTTCTCAGAAAATGTGGGGAAGTGCTGTGTGTTGAGATAAGGTGCTTTTTACATAATGATTTATAGAGGTATAGTTATCGTTAGGTGTGTTATATTCCCATTTAATTATTTCATTGCACCAATATTTGTATCCAGATATATTTATTGTTATATATACCCAAGTGTTGTTGATTGCCTGTACATGCTAGTGTCGTGAATAGAGCTATTTCATCATCGTGTTGTTATTTCTTTGTTCGGGAATATCAGTATCAGCGGCGTTTTCAAGTAGTAGTTATAGTTTACAGCACTCCTCCTTTACGTCGGCAGTGATTTACGATTGCGTACGACATCTATCGTCTTCTCCTCCTCCCTACACCTTCTCTCAGCTTTCAGCCCCCACCCTCTGCCATACCCCTAGAGCCAGCTGCTTCTTTCACAGTGCTAAGTTAATATAACACATGTATTACATCGACCTGTGAAAGTGTGTGCTGTGTAATGTGGAATGTTAAAAGAAGGGGGTAGAAAACTAGAAAACTAAATGACAAACATATTTCAAATCAAAACAGCAAAAAAAAAAAAAATTATATCAGCCGAAGAATATCAACTTTTATTGAGGAAGTTAAACCCACAGTTGCTAGCAGTGTTATGGGCCTCGCATATTTTGGTACGTGTTCCACGCCTCATCCCGCATATTATAGCATTGAGTCACGGAGTTAGTGCCTATACTAAAGGTTAGTATAACCAGTAGTAGATCTATTACCCCTCAAAGATCTGTGACAGATTTGTAAATCCATTTCGCCAATGACATAGAATTATGACGTGACAACAGTGTGACGAACGCGGCCACCCCTTTATTCTATATTTTCTTCTCTCTCTTTCTTTAATTCTTTTCATGAATACTGTGGGAACGCCTTGGCCTTTCTTGGCTTCCGCCGCTCCGTGTGAACGCACCTGTATTGAACGCGAAGCATTTCGGCTCTTGCTTTCTTGTATCTTGTGAACGACACGAGACGATTATAATAGGGGACAGAGCAGAGCTGGGAGTCAGCACTTTATAGTGTGAGAAGAACAGTTCTTTTGTGGATATTACGGTATATCTGACTTCATTTTCGGTGCTGTGGCAGTCGTGTGAGAAAACGTGTTGCTTCTCTTTAAATCTTACTATAATATGTGTGACCATGGACCACTGTATTTGTTCCGTACCGACTAGGATTTAATGTAAAGCATGTTAAATCATGTCCTATAATTATTTCGACTGTAAACACAGTCTTGTCAAATTATAAATGGCTTTTAAAATGTTTTGCCGGTAATGTAGGGCGGTAGTCTTAACGTTCTTAAAAAAGACTTCAGCTACACATTCCCTGTATCATGTGAGAGAGATAGGTACGAAGCATTACTGCATGGTAGGACTTCTATTTCAGGTTTAATATTTTAACTTCTGTCTCTAGGCTTGTTGCTTTCCTGACACTTAATCAGTGACATAACACAGAGGTGGATAGGAGGTGGGGCCACGCGAGGCGGCAGAAGGTTTGTTGAGGAAGTTATCATTACAGTAATGAACACCTACTTTATCAATCATTGGGGGACTGTTGGGGGGTGGGGGGGGGTATAGACCATCGCTTATCTAAGCCATGACTAATTACCGTTATCAATGCTCCTTCATAATGTAGGACTAAATTCGAGTGTACACTTTTAGAGGACTAAAATTCGAGTGTAGGCTTTCACTTCTACTCTGACTGTCAGTTCGCCCGGGCTAAAAGTCACATTTCTCCCGTTATCGATCACCGTGTAATAATAATTTGTTTACCCATTTACGACATGTTAGTCGATACTGTATCGACCTATACACCACTTGGTTATTACTATATCGCAGTAGTCTTGTTCCCCCTTTATCTACCCTCTTATACACGTATGTTGTAACACAGTCTGACTTTCTTTCCTGTGTTACTGACTTCTGTTTTGTTCCTGTGTTACTGACTTCTGTTTTGTTCCTGTGTTACTGACTTCTGTTTTGTTCCTGTGTTACTGACTTCTGTTTTGTTCCTTGTCTGTTTCAGTGTAGTGTGATAAATATTTCAGTAGTCACATGAGGCTGACGTGCGGTTGGTTATGGAAGTGGAGAGTAGTTACACGGCCTTTCGACCAGCATGCTTTTCCTCGCCTTAGGGAAAAAAATCGTTACATAGCCCTTGATTTCGACGACCGTGGTTTTCTTTTCCGTAGGAGAGATTTGTGATACAGTCCTGAATTTAAACCATCGTTATTTTGTTTTTTTTAAGGGGAGAATCATTACACAGCCATAGATTTCGATCTTTTCTGCTTTTTTTTTTCTTCCGTAGAGAAGAATCGTAATACAGTCCTATATTTGAACCACCATGCTTCTCTCTTCCCTTCTCTCCCCCCTCCC
>JAWQUT010000059.1:1381953-1452226 GCA_033807755.1 Ellobium chinense
TTGGGGGGGGGGGTTAGTATGGATTTTGTTCTCTTCTTTTGTGCAGATTTAAGGATTATAGTAATCTGTCAGAATGAATGGAGGAAAATCACCTTTTTTAAACCTGCCCTGTTTATCTGTACATTGCCAGAAATGTGAACATTAGAATGAGAGTGAACTTCTCAGCTCTAAGGTTGATAACATTGCAATAGCCTGTTGGCTAACATTACAGTATTTTATAAGACTAAACATTACAGCATTTTATTAACCTTAATCAGTGATTTACCATTAATCTGAAATAGAGAAAGAAATGAAACACATTCATCTGTACCAGTTTCAAAGACAACATATATGGTTCAGACACCATCTCCACTTGTGGGCATAGTGCTTATTAATGGTTTATCAAAAATCTGAAAATGTTTAATATTTATTACATCTTTACAAATGTCAGAATCAAGAAAGTGTTGATGGAGTGGCCTTCTTGGCCCAAGAATTCAAAGCAATGATATGCATCACAACTTTTAGTGTTCAGTGTCCATTATTTATCATAAGTCTTGAAAGATGAAAACACTGTTTAAAACAAAATCCTTTTTATGCATACATAGGTCAAAATAAAACAACATGGCCATGCTCTTCTGCGAACTTAGGATTTATAACATGTACCCGACTGCCTGTGGGCAGACCAGTGTGTGTTTATTTACCAGTTAACAGTCAGTGAACTTAAGAAAAGTTCAGCAGACTTGTGGGTGTTCAGTGATTGATAGATCTTGCCCCTGACCTACTTTCATTACTTGACCCGAGGAGACGCACTTACTGTCAGAATTAGAGATCTCGCTGATCCATTTCTATTGATTTACTAATGCAGGATTTGATAGCTTGAAGCTCTCGTGACATTTGATTAATCTTCATTAATCTGTCAGTCACCAAATATTTTTGACTAATATCAATAATTATCATTTCAAATCTGAAATATTTGTAAAATTTGAATAAAGAAACAGCAGCAACATACATATTAAGTATTTTTTTTTATCATGAAACATTTAGACTATATTATTGTTTTCTGTGTAGTTTAGCTGATATTTGAACATCTGGTCAGTATTTTGTGATATCTGATTGTACTCTGTAGAGTAATGCTCATGTTTAAAGTGTCTTAGCAAGTCATTTCTTCAAATTTATTACAATTTCATCATATATGTAATAAATTTATTACCTGATAGTGTTACATATTATGAAGGGATAAAAATGCAAAGCAGGTTTTAAAAAAGAGTTTGTTTACATAAGATGCTACAGTTATAAAGTTCTTCATCACTCTCTTGAAAGTAAGGCAGGTGATATTGATTTTTTGTTGCTATGGGCAAATATTCTTTGCAATTTATTCATCCAGATGGTGAGCACTATTGCACTATTGTATTTTGTGTGACAAAAGAAGAAGAAAATCACTAGTCTTTTTGTGAGAAAGTCATTAACTGAAAGTCAACAAGAGGTATGAAAGCATCAACATTTAGTGTGGGGAAAAATAATTAAAAAATGATTATCCATCCACAGTTTAGCAAGTTTCATCTATACTGTGAAATATCTGAAGTGCATTATTCATTTTAACCCTGGAAAGTATAAATGAAATTATATGAAANCATGAAGGGATAAAAAATGCAAAGCAAGTTTTAAAAAAGAGTTTTTTTACATAAGGTGCTACAGTTATAAAGTTCTTCATCACTCTCTTGAAAGTAAGGCAGGTGATATTGATTTTTCGTTGCTGTGGGCAAATATTCTTTGCAATTTATTCATCCAGATGGTGAGCTCTGTCACACATACTGTATTTTGTGTGACAAAAGAAGAAGAAAATCACTAGTCTGTTTGTGAGAAAGTCATTAACTGAAAGTCAACAAGAGGTATGAAAGCATCAACATTTAGTGTGGGGAAAAATAATTAAAAAATGATTATCCATCCACAGTTTAGCAAGTTTCATCTATACTGTGAAATATCTGAAGTGCATTATTCATTTTAACCCTGGAAAGTATAAATGAAATTATATGAAAAATAGAGAAGCAACATATTTTTTGGTCCCAGTGTTTTGGCCTGTGGCATTCCTCACAAGTTACATCACATACTGAGGAGTATACAGAGAGGGCATCAATATATAAATTATAGTTGTAACCCTGGTTGTTGCTGTCATGAATAAAACATTTTTTTTCTTAATTAAAGACAATCGTTAATTTTGGTTTGTATGTTACTCAGCTTTCAGCCATGTCTTTGCATTTGCTTTCCATTTTTGGCTCTAAAAACTGAGATCCATTTCATAAGACTAAAATGATGATTATCATGTATCATTTTTTTCTCTCTTCACAGAGACTATGATTCCCTGTCTCCAGAGAATGTCTTTGATAACTGTAAAATGGTAGGTACCAAATGTGTGATGTCTGAGGTCCAGAATGATGGGTTTGTTGATTGAGCTAATCTTCCCTTAACTTCCCAACATTTTCATCACCAACTGTGATATACAGCAAACTTGAAATGTGCAGTATATTGTGTCTGAGTAGACCTAGAGAAGAAAAGAGATGAGGAAATGCACAGTGTTATGAAATGGCTAACATATTTCACCCAAAATGAGGTGAGACTATATTTTTGCAGTATATTTCCTACTCTAGAGGCTTTGAAGAATTACCTCTTAAGAACGATTAATTCCCTTGTATTTTCACTAATATCTTTAGAGACAGTCTACTCTGATTCACTTGATAATACCAGTAGCATTAAGTGTTTCCTATGTAATGTAATGATTAACTAATAACTCTGATATGGTCAGCTTATATTTGTGAATTAACTTAAGATAAAGAAGTCAGAGGTGGGAAATAAGATGTTGTTATTTCATTTTTTTTGTTAGAGAGCATGAAACTTGATAACCTGCTTCTCCCTTCACAGGCGTTTGAAGTTGCTGAGAAAGAGCTCAGCATCCCAGCATTTCTTGAGGCCTCTGACATGGCCAGACTGCAGGTTCCAGACAAGCTCAGCGTCATCACATATGTTTCCCAGTACTACAACTTTCTGCATGCACTACCACAGTGTAAGTGAATATACACACCTGTCTTTGTTTGCAACTGTCTTTGTTTATGACTGGATTGATGTAGTTACTTTCAAGGAAAGAAAGCTATATGAATGCTCGATCTGCCCAAGCCGATAAAACGAGATTTTACTGTTAACTCTGACAATTGACCTTCTCTGATAAAACGGCTTGTGTTTGGTCAAGTCTGTTTCAAGAAAACGAGATGCTACTGTTAACTCTGACTATTGACCTTCTCTGATAAAATGGCTTGTGTTTGGTCAAGTCTGTTTCAAGAAAACGAGATGCTACTGTTAACTCTGACTATTGACCTTCTCTGACAAAATGACTTATCTTTGGTCAAGTCTGTTTCAAGACATCAATTGCTATTAACATAATGTCCTGCTGCTCCTGTATGGTAGTAAGCTCTTTCCACCATACTTATAAGGAATGTCTCCAGGGCCACTGTTCATAGAATTGTAACCCTGTCTTTGGAAGTGATCTTTGCTGGTATCAAACCTGACTTCTAAATCTTATTTTCCTTTTCTGACCGTAAAGAAAAAGGCAAAACCCTTGCTTTTGAATTAAATGTGAAAAGATACTTTATGAAAACAGTAATATTTTCCTGTCATGCTGTAATTGGTTGCAGGTGGACTGGAAATGACAAGGAGACATAAGGTCTAAATTTCTGCTACGATCTTACGTTAGTTCCTACCCTTATTTATATCATGTCTACATCAACATCATATTCCATTTACCATAATTTTGTCTTTACAGTCCCAGACCAACAGCAGTACTCATACTCACATTGTTGTGCATTTTATTTTTTTTTTTGCTTCAAAACTGCATGACCCAACCCATCTTGTTTTATTCATCAGTGGGTGGCCCAGGTGTTCAAGGCAAAGTCTCCAACAAAGCAGCCCCTGGCACAAAGAGGCCCCCAGAAACAGACACATCCCAGGCACCGACTACCAAGAAACCCACAACCACAGCTGCCAAAGAGAATGCACAACCAGTGAGTAAAAAAACGCTGCCAGGTGTTGGATATTGATATGTTCATAAACTTCCTCATAAAAAGAGATTGTGATTTACTAAGAAGGCTACCAGTAACATTATATGTCATCACTGTCTCCTAACACTGTCGTAACTGATTATTGGTAGATTTGCATTTACGACAGTATTAGGGGACGGTGACGATGTATGCATGAACAGAGATCAGTTTCTTATAGAATATATTTTATATATTAAAACCTCTCTGGATTACAAATAGAAATTTACTCTATCACTATCAATATGGTTATCTTAGCGCTGACCATCTTGCATATTTTGTTTGTTGTGGGAACTTTTTTACAAGGTTTGAGTCATTTTATCCGTATTTGATCATGAAACAAAGCTAACATCGAGTCAGTCATGTCACCAGTGTAATTTAGGTGGGTGGCATCCTGATAAGACTCACAACATGGAAAGGGAGGACAGAAGGGAGAAGGAGAGAAGTGAAAAGGGGAATAGGAAGAATTATTAAACTAATCTACAGGAGCAATGAGCACAGAAAGTCATTGTTTGTGTTAAATGATTGGTAGATTAAGTCCTACAGATACATAGGTAGATTTGCATGAATATGATTAATAAAGATAAATAGGGACAGGAAAGCCCAACTTGGGATGTCCTGATGTCAGAAACTGTTGTCAACAAATACATACAGTTTTGTAAGCTTAATGTTTGATAAGTTTGTCAAATTCATCCACATCTGTTGAAAGTAAATGTAGCAGTTTTGTATCAGTCAACAGCTTTCAGCACAAGATAAAGATTAAATAACAGTAAAGTCCTAGCTGCTAAAATGGCCACCTGGTTACTACAGGCAGTTGTTGATAGTCACAGTACTGATTCTTGTCTTGTTCAATAGTATAATTAACATGGCTGATGACTGGAGTGGTCTAACATAATTGATGATTGAGTTCCTAGGGTTTTACTGTATGTTCCACAGTCAAATTCATTGCTATTGTCCCATTTTCTTGCAGCAGTGTTAACAACAGCAACACTTTCCTATACCAGGTTGTAATCACTGTAGCTCGGTAGATTATTTAGTGCTTTGCCCTATTTAAATAAAATATGATGGGGGTCACAGGAACATTTTTTTTTCTCGCCTTTTATTGCCAATAGCCAAGCTTACCCCATCACAAAGCCCACACTTCATTTATTGAGAATGGCACTGATTTAGACTGGAACAGTAGGAATACCTAGGAGACTCTTATCTTCTTAGTCATATGAATTCAGTAGTGGTAGCACCGCAGTTTGAAGGTTTTGCTAGTTTCTATGGCTTCGCTCTCACTGATGATAGCATGACGCAGGGTTTTGGAATATTGTCAGCACAGACATGAGGAGGACCCAGAGACTTCTTAGACATATGTGCAGATGAATTGTGAAAGGGTTTTACTAAATGGGAGGAAATTTATTCACTACCACATTTGTGCATTGCTCTATTTATTTTCAGATGATATCAGAGAACTAATTTCATAATATGTGGATTAAAGTGCAATGTCATGTATAAAAAGAAACAGGAAAAAAGAGTGGGAAATTGTTCCATCCATGCTCCAGACAAACATTGCAGATTCTGTAACTATAGGAGATACATTTCTTTTACATGATTCAAGCATTTAGCTATGCCACATTAAACTTTGCATGTTAGGAAATGTCAACAGGCAATTAACCATGCTTTAACTTCATATCAAATAACTCCCATTTTCGTGTGTTTCAGGCAACAGAGAAAACACGACAGGCAAGCACAGGAGACAGGTGTGGCATTTGCCAGAATCGTGTCTATCTACTAGAGCGACACATTGAGAATGGCAAGCTATACCATCGCTCCTGTTTCCGCCACAGTGAACTGTCTCCAACCAATAAAGTGTTCACGCGCTCACCCTTCATGTCTCCTTCCCTGAATGCAGAATCTCCCATGAGTCCCACTCACACGGGCACTGACAGAAGGCCGAGCGCTCTGTCCAGGACAGAGGACAGTACCAAAGACATTAAATCTATGCAGAAAGATGCTGTCAAGTTAAAGACAGCCTCTGACATATCAAATGTTTCCAAGAAAACAGAAGGTGCAGGGACAAAACATTCTCTAGCTGAACCAGATAGAGAAGACACTAAGAAGTCCAAAATGCATCCCAAGACATTGTTTGGTGATGATAAGAAGAAAAATGCTTCTGCTGTTAAGGACAGGTTAGAGAATCTCAGAAGCAGATATTCAGAGGACAAAAACAATGATGCTGACAATGCCCTCCCCCTCCCATTGTCAGGTAAAGAAGCTCGTAAACTGGAGAGAAGAAGAGAAGAAATTCTAGCCTCAGAAAAGGCTGCAAGTGAAACTCCAAAAGGTTCTAAGAGAAATGTGCCTCTCATATTTCAACAGAAGGACAAAACCCAGCCAACATCTGGTGCCGCAAAGAGTGTTTTGTCTCAATCTAGAACAACTACAGCAACAACCGCCACTACATCATCTGTCTCATCTGCCTCTTCAACGGCAGCATTAACTGTGAACCTGGCAACGTCTAAGAGTTCTGGTCTTAAATCTGCATCCAAAGACTCCGAAGTAGGAACGTCACATGTGAAAAGCAAATTCACAGCTGACAAAGACAGTCATAAACCTGCTGATGACAAAAAGTTGGACACTATTTTGCGGAAGAAGAATGCGTTACCTGATGTACAAAACCTTCAGAAAATGTTTTCAGGCAAAGCTGATTCAGACTCTACGGAGCGGTCAAAAGCCACTCAACCAGTGGCTAGACCAAGATCTGGTATTCCTAAACATGCTGGAGGAGATTCAACCAAAAATATTGCACCAGGTGCTGCTGCAGCCGAAGCGAATAAAGATCATATGCCTAAACCAGCTCCTCGCAAAAGTATGGCTGATACTTTAGAAAAAAAGTCAGCACCAGAGCGACCTAAACTACCCCCTCAAACAAAGAAATCCACGTTGCACGTAGACTCTTCTGGGGATGAGAGTAGAAAGTCTAGATCTCCTAGTCCACGGTCGCCCCCAGCCTTGCCCAAGTCGGCTCCGCCGCCCCTTCCTACCTCAGCACCCCCTCACTTACCCTCATCTCCACCAAAAGGGGAGATTGTGTCAAAGCAGCCTGATAAACACGTTAAAAAATCAACCACTGAGACAATGTTTCCAGAGACCAAATTGTCTTCTCAGCCCAGAAAACCCACAGAAGACTCAAAAACAGGTCGGGGGAGAAGCAGTTCTGAAACACAACAGAAACTGTTAGACAAAACTACAGCTTTTGATAAATCTAAAACCAAACCTTCTGGTAAAGATAGTGATTCTAAGATAACAACACATGTACCAGTGAAATCTCAAATTGCAGGTGATACCTCTGTGGAGGTGAGAATCAAATCTACTGCCAAGTCATCAGATAGGAGATGGTCAAGCCCAGTTTCAGCTGAGAAAGAGCCGTTGGCTGTGTTTGTTGTTCCCACAGAGAGCAAAGGTGAGGGCCAGGTCCTTACTGGACTTCTGGCATCCTTGTCTGAGGTCAGGAGCCGGACATCATCCAGTCCTAGCTCCACTGACCTCATCTCACCGCCAGTCGTGTCGCCATCAACATCCCCTCCATCTCTAGTCAACACATCTGTGCCTTCCTCAACACATGCCAAAACTAGAACTGAAATCACCCTCATGCCATCATCATCACCATCATCAAAAACTTCAACAGTTACTATGACGATTAAAACACAAGGTGCCTCAGACTCTGCATCAGCATCTTCTTATACTAAATCTCAGACAGGCTCGTCATCCGTTTCCAAAGCAACTGAGCAAAATGGAAAAGATGCTCTTAACACCCCGGCATCACTTTCCCAGCCCAAGTCATATGCCGAAAGAAAAATAACGTTAGAGGTGAAAGACTCAAAAACTCCATCAAAGACATTGTCCAGCTCTGGAACTGTCCCCACTCCCACTGCAGTCCCAGAGGCATTGAATGTGTTGAGCTCACTGAAACCAGTGGATGGTGCGACACCTTCCAAGTCTTCAGGTGTGACTTCACGGGGTGACATTAAACTGACCAAGCCAGGGGAACCTCCCAGTGCAAAATCACCCAGACCAAAAGAATCTACTTCAGGGGCATTGAATCAAACTAAAGAAAAAAGTTCAAAAGAAAAAACTGAAAAGACTCACAGTGCCAAAGCTAGCAAAGATTCGCTGAATTTAACAGATGAGAAGTTGAATGGTAAGCATAAAGAAAGTGAAAATAAATCAGGTCTACACCCAACTCCTGCCAAACGTGGAGTTATTGGCAGTGAATCTAAAGCTCACTCTACAGGTTTGAACAAACCGCTGTCGTCCAGTTTGGAAAATCTTGTAGATGTCAACAGTGTGAAGTTGAAACGAGTCATGCCTGAGGCTAAGGAGACCAAGAAGGAGCCAAAAACTGCAGCATTTGAAGTAAAGCTGAAGAAAGTTGATGTCATTAAAGGTGATGAGAAATGGAACAACTCTGCATTAAAAAATTCTAAAGCGCTACTGAAAGGAGAAGTCACACAAGTGTCACAGGTGACTGTCTCAAATGACAATGTGGAGGAAGTGCAGAAAGATGCACTAACTTCAGGTGGTGGTTCTGATCATGTTGCTAGTGGAGGAAAGAAGGACAGTGTGTCTGCTGCATCTTCAGGCAAGTCTCAGTCAGAGCAGACCGTCAAAGAAAAGACGAGTGTGTCTGACGATATGCCTCAGTGGAAGAAGGATATTGAAGAGAGAAAACGAAAACTGAGGGAAGATATCGCCAGGTCTGAAGCTGATACTGTTCATCTCAGACACTTGAGGAAGAAAAATGGAAAGACAGAGCGGCCGAAATCTGCTGACATCCTCAGCCTTGTAAAGGAGGAGGATGCTTCTCAGATGCAGCCAAAGCAAGATATGAAGTTAAAACCAGATGTTGAGTCAGGCCCAAAATCGACTGAGATTTTGGAAGGGGGCAGGAAAGATAATGAATTGTCACTAAAGTCTGAAATTCAGGAGCATGATAGTAGGCCAGATTGGAAGAGGGACGCAGAGAGTAAAATGGCAGCGCTTGCAGGATTTGAAAGTGAAGAAGATGAACAGCCTAAGCAGAATGTGAAACCAAAGAGAGCTTTACCACAGCCCCCGTCTGGCCTGTCTGCTCAAATGGGAGGTAAATATTCAGCAATGCACAAATCAGAGGGGGATCTTTCAACAGCCAATGACAGGTCAAGGAATGAAGCTGTGAGAAAAGGTGACATAGACTTGAACTTGGCAGGAGAGGATAAGGTAGGCCTGAGCAAGAGAACTGTGAATGGCACTGGAGAGAAGCGGAATTCCAAGTTGAAAGATTCCGAATTAGAATTTGTGGTCAACAAGACAAAATTAAAACCGGTGGAAGTAGATATTGATATTTCATCAGATCATGAAAAAGATCATGACCGCAACCAAGCCGTAGAGGAGACTGGAAAGAAGGAGGATTTCAGAGATAAACTTCAGCATTTGAAGCATGTTGATACGGAAGAAGAGAAGGTGAGAGACACTGTGAAGAAAGATATCAGAATTCATCCTGATAATGAACTCGCCAAAGATAAATCCTCACACACACCCCAGAGAGCACCCAGTAAACCACCTCGCACTATCAATGGTGTGAATGCAAACAACAACAGTGTGACCATAACAGTGGAAACCAAAGTCCCAGGGCAGAAAGGGAAGTCACTGATGGAAACTGTCCCGCTAGCCAGTTCGTCAGATGAGGATGAGGTCAGAGTGCAGAAGTCAGAATCAACAGAGGACAAGACCAGAGAAGAAAATGAAGGAAAGCAAACTTCGCCAAAAGTTAAGAGGAAGATCACTGTGTTGGGAAGAGGCACAAAGGTAAGACCTTACAATAATACTCAGTTGTGGTTGCCTTCTGTTTGATTTCTGTAAGATTGTAGCCTAAACCACTATATGAGAGGTGCTTCAAACAAGTGGAGAATCAGGTAGCTGCACAGGAACTGACTGGGAACTGAAGACTGGTGCAAAAGACAGTCCCATGATAAGTATCGATAGTAGTGAAAACTTAGAACAGAACCTCCTCATCCCCTGACTCTATTTTCAGTATTAAGCTCTGGATTAGATGGATCATTGTGTGGGTCAGCACCACATGTAATGTGTCTGACTATTTGTCATGGATGACATAATGTCCTGTAATCTTGGTTCCCTACTTGTTGTATTATGTAGCTCGTGGCGACATTCTTGTAATGCAGTGCGACTTTGCATAGGTTTCTGTCTCTGACTCTTTCTTCTCACTTCATGTGTTTTTTGAGTACTTACTGTCTTACCTGACCGTGTATGAGCATGGTAACATCTGTCTGTGTCTGTTTACTCGTTACTTCTATGTGTGCTCATACTAACTTCTTTGACCCCTCATGAAATTCATTGTCTTGTCAGCAGTGTTTACATCTATGATGTTTTTGTGACATATTGTGGTGAGGCTTGCTGTGTCATTTAAAAGAGAGAGATAGATAGTGACCAAACCTATGCCAACTTTGATTTTACGTATGTTTATACTGGGAGGCTAAAAAAAGACTTCACTCAATTCAAAGTTGAACAAATTTAAGGGTGAAAGACAAACTGAGATAACACTTTGACTGATAGCCAGAATATATGCTGCAGTGTTCAGTAATCTTGTCCATATCTTTTGTCTCAGCAAGAAAACCCTAAACACATGTCAAAAATTGTTGTGCCATAATTAATGTATAAGACTGCATATGGGCAAGCCACTAGAAGACATAGTCTATGTTTTCAATTTTTCAATTGTGACATAACCATAGATTACTGAAATTTGCAGCATATGCAAACAATATCCATCAGCTAATGTCTATTTAATTTCAGCGCAAAAGATTTGTATGTTTTGAAGCTGTTAAACATTGAGTTTGGTGGGGTTTTTTTTTTTTGTCCACCCGATATACACGGAGGTTGGTTCTAGTATTACCTCTATTTTGGCCTCACCACCAGGCCTTGCTGATATTGCCAAGGGAGGCGATTACGTTAATCTTACAGACAGCTTTTCTTACTGGGTTAGTTTCCTTTAGGCTATTGTTGTTATGGCTGTTCTTGTTAAATTTTCCTTCACATACAGCAATATCACAGCAATGTATAGACCTGAAACTACAGTGAAGTGCGGATGATATGCATACCAGACGTGTCCTTATTAACAAACAGTTTAACCATCATGAATCCTTAGAGAAGAAATTCGAGACCATAACAAACTGTACTTAATACTCATGTTTACTTATGAAATGTGTCTGTATTACTATTAAGTCTGCACCACTACATAGATCTTTTTTATTCACTCAGGAAGATGATGTTAATTGATGTATGATCCATTCTTCACAGTTCATCCAAAGAACAACACTGATAAAGTGACATTCTGTTATTGCCAGATATTAAGATGCAACCTTTTCTGATGCCGTAGTTATGAACTGAGGTCAAGGAAAGTTACTGAAATCTATAGCAATAGTGAGAGGAGAGAAGAAATGGTGCAGTGTTTAGCAATAATTTGTTTTTCATCATTATCATTGTTATCCCATTCATATGGGATATTAGAAAGAACAATAACAATGCCCCCAAAAAAGGAACACACTCATAGTCATACATTCTTAAATAACATGAGAGATTAGAGGATGGAGATATTTTATCATCATCATTAAATGGTAGGTCAGCTGGCCAGAGAGAAGAAAAGGAGGATGTGAGGGATAGGTAAGACAGATCAGTGGTATATGAGAGCTGTAAGAGTAACATGATGTTTTTGATTCATGTGGGAGGGAGTGATCATATTTTGCCTATTATTGCAGTTCTGTTATTTGTGTGGCTCTAAGCCTGACAATAGAATGATCTCATCATGTGACCCATTCCAGGGCGCACTGGAGTCTCCACCCTCATCCCCGAAGACAATGAAGAAGATTGAAGTGGCTACTAAATTTGATTTTGAGAAGAGCAGCTCCGATTTTGAGCAGAGCACTGAGTTTGAGAAGAGCACGGACATAGAAATTGACCTGACGAAGTCCACAGCCAAACTGAGCATCAGTGGAAAACACACCCCACCCCCACGGCCACCACCACCTCACCCTCATCATGATGTGGTCAGTAGACAGATTTCTTTTTCTCTTTTCAACTCTTTCTTTGTTTATTTTTATCTTTTCTTCTTTTTGCTTCTTTTGTCCTAGTTTTTCTCTCCTTCTCTTTCTATTCCCCCTGAGTTGTCTTTCCTCTTTTCCTTTTTGTCTTCTTTTTTTTTTTTCTTGTCTGCCTTTATGAAAGTAAATGAATTCCATCAGTTATTGATTTATTATTAGAAATATTATGCCAACAGTTAAATTCCTTTTCTGGATACTGAGTTGAATACTGGAATCTTTACATGGTATACATCCACATCATTGTCAGAGTTTCAGAATTCATGTCTCTTTTATTAACAATTAACTTCATACAGTCTGACAGCTCTGTCAGTCAGCTCATTGTCACAGACATTCTATATGACTTCAATCAGCCGTCAGTGCTGTTGAATCTAGTGCTGTCTGACCGTTTTGTTACCTGGCCTTTCTTCATTAACTCATTGACTACGGAATTTTTTTCCACATCTGGACGGAATTATTTCAGCCTGTGTATAAAAATAAGTGAGGTAACAATTTTGTATGACCGGTATGGAAATAATATGGGCAAAAATACCTGATTATATATGTCAAATTAATGGTAATTTTATAAAAAGTTAATATAAAAAGTGGGATTTCATAGGAAACAAAACAATACAGCAAGGGTCACCGGCCGCTGAGACCGNGCTCTGTCAGTCAGCTCATTGTCACAGACATTCTATATGACTTCAGTCAGCTGTCAGTGCTGTTGAATCTAGTGCTGTCTGACTGTTTTGTTATCTAGACTTTCTTCATTAAAGTTTCAGTTTTTATTTCCTCATTCTAACCTAGAAGTATACATGCTTCTCTGTCACCTGTGACACTAGCACTCAGAATGACACCAACTTCAGTGTGGCCTGAAATTGTATTTGACTGGGTTACAAGATGGAGATATAGCTAGCATAATCCATAGACAAGGACTGATCCAGGATCCTTGGGACCCTGAGCGTTAAAAAATTGCAGGACCCCTTTCATTACAGTCCATGAGAATAATACGATAACTCTTTATCTTCCTCTCTCATTCCCCCGATTTTTTTTTTATCCAAACTAATTTCTCATCCTCTGGCATGGGGTTCCTTTCAAGCACAGAGCCCTGGGGCATATGCCCATCATGTTCATAGATATATGTTCCATTGTCCATAGATAATATGATGCAGCATGCTCATAATGAAGGATGGTTATTTTATGAAGGGTCAACAGTAACTTCACAAAAGATGTGAATTTATCATGACCTTTTCTGGCTTTTATTTTCCAGAAGAGCCCTGGCCACATCTCTGCCATAGAGTTGCAGCAACAGCTGCTGGATATTGACAGTCGACTGACAGAGCTGGAGCTCAGGGGCCGAGACTTGGAAGATTCCATCAGAAACGGTAAAGCCTTGATAGCTGTGTTGGCATAAAAGCTTGGCATTTGTGATGATTATTGTGGCTGAAACGTTAATTTTTTTTAGTTTCTTCATGTGTTTTGTTAGTGCTGTGATCTGCATATTATATAAAAATATAAATTTAAATATTGTGTGTGTGTTGATCTGAGAGTAAATGTAGTTGAGTTATGCTATTAATTTTTATTTTACTGTTTTATTTCGTTTAAGTGCTTCGTTTTTATTCAAGGTTTAATTTTCTTTTGTTCGTTTTCTGTCAGTTTGATTTGTTTTACACATTGTTTAAATCTGCACGATTTCAGTTTTTTATTTTAAATGTTGTTTGAGCAGAGTTTGCATGTGCATTTGTTAGACCATAGTTTTTGTTAATACTACAGTATTAAATGAGATTATGCATTGCCTGCATTGTCTTTGGACAAGCTATAAAATTAATGGAAAACAATGGTTCCCTAGTACAAAGTGCATTCCATTTGAATTTTGCCTTGTGGTGTCAATAAATAATCTGTTCAGTTAACCTCATCACTGTAATGGATGAAATTCTGTACATGAACTATTTAACATAAGCTTCCATTCTGTTGATTATCAAATGTTAACCTTTTTTACCCTTTGAAACATAAATTATGAAATCTCGTACTTTTCAAAACCAGAGGAGGAGGAAGAGGAGGAGGAGGAGGAAGTGAAGAAAGAACCAGAAACTGAAGGTGTGGAGAATGTGGATGACTGTTAAGTATTTTCCCTACAGTTCTAGCCAGCTAAGCTAGTGCTCTCCTGAAAATCTCTCCCTGCCCCGCCTCCCTTTGTGCAAAATATCCACCGGGAAAGCTTTGATGTTAGATCCTTTTTGCCCATTTCTTGCATCGCATTACTAACCAAGAGTGTGTTTGACTGTGATTCTAACATTTCAGATGTGCAGGCAGCTCGAAAGCGTAGCTTACCTGGGTATATCCATTATTCATTCATTTCTTACTCTAGTCCATTGTCATTTTATTATTTTTTTTTTGTGTCTTCTTTGTTTGCAAAGACTGGCCTGAATTTTGGAATGTCTTTATCTTTCAACCTCAGCCTTGCCTTTTTCTCATCATCCGTTATGGAAAAAGTCAAATCTTGAGTTCAACAGATTCAATATTTGGGCCAGTGCATCAGTATTATATGAGTATCATTTGCATGATCAGAATTGGTGTTGTAAATATTATAAAACAAAATTATTCTGTAGCCATTAACATTTATCTATATTTGTCATCTGTCTGGAAGTATTATGTAAGAGAATTAGCACGTGTTTTGCCTGTATCTATCATGAGGGCGAGGGGGACAATATTTACTGTGAAACGTTATGCATAAAAAAATTGAGATGAAAATCAGTGTGAATATGGTTGGCTTGATAGAGTTGAATGCAAGTGACATGTAGAATGAGAAAGTTTAGCATGGAAGTTGTAAGCTGTACAGTAGTGCAAATGCTATGAATGAAAATGTAATCAAACATGGTTGATTGTTTCAAAACTGGGATGCAAGTTGCTTGATAAACACATAGACACATAGTAGGTAAGACTGAAGTGTAGCATATTAATCCATGAACATAAACATGTATCAGTACTATGAGAGACTTTGGAACTGTACATTTCTCAAACTCAGATGAACCCAAGTATTAAAATTTTAGGAGGTATAACAACAGAATGATCTTTTGCAATAGGCTTTGTCTAGTATCAGCCCCTAAAACCACATTTTAACCTGCTCTTCATCCTCCCTACCCTGGGATATTTTTCATGCAGTCAGATACGAGCCCGCACTTGTTACCACTGAAATGTGTTTACAGCTTTTAGTCAGCATAGCAAATTTCATGAAGATTGAAGGGAATAAGTTACAAGGAAAAGACAGTCAGGCCATAGCCCTATTGGTTTGACATATGACTTCTATTCAGTGGACAAATTAGACAGCAACAGCTGAGGTTATGTCACTTGTAGGCATGAAAAAATTGCAAATGTCTCATCATCCACCTTTTCTGATCTTGGTACATGTAATTCTGTGCTTAGTGGAATGTGCATGGAAAAGAAATGAACATCCCTGTGATTAGTAGATGTTATGTTGAAAATGACCTCCTCCCCCAACCCAAAGCTTTTCTCCCTTTTTGTTTCTCATCCCTCATGAAAGGTGGCAAAAATGTTCCTTGCCATGGGAATCAGAAAAAGAATCATTCTGCAGAATAACATTGAGGAAAAAAAAAAAGAACACCAGTATATAATCCATCCTTCTGAGTATCAGAGAGGAGGGATGGAAACACTAAACTTTATTGATAGGAGCACCCTCTCCTGAAATCTTTCTTTGTTTTGCTTTCGGTACTGATGATATTGTGATAAACAATTTTCCAAGATCTCAGCATTGAAGCGATTGTCTGATCAGCAAACCACCAGCAGAATAGTTAACCCTTCATTAGGGAGCATCTGTTTTATTTATCCAAAAATTCAGTCTCCTGTTCACTTCATGATGATGCATGATCAATTCAAAACTTTTCGTTAGTGTTGCATCTCATTCATTTTGTTCATCTCAGCACTTTTCCTCAGGAAAAATTCTCAGAAATTAAATTCTAAATAGCTGTCAGTGTGGCTGAATTGTATGGTATGATTGGCTGGCAGGGTCTGTCCTCTCTGTGATCTGCGTTTTTCTTTTCTGCAGCTATTGGCAAAGTGGATGCAGAAATGTAAAATGTGAGAATCCGAAGCAGCTTCAGGAAGTTTCTTTTTGACAGTCCCTATTGAATTTTCACCAAACCATCAACCCTTCTTTCCCCTGGTTTTCTTCTCTTTGTGTCCTTCCCCACTGGGATTGGTTTCAGTTTTCATTTCACAAGGGGGGCAGCAGTTTTGTTAAACCCCATTCCATGGATATGCTGTCTTGTCAGTCAGTGCCAATTATCAGCAATGTCAGAATTATGTCAGATGCACTTTTGCAAAGTTTGACACTAACAAATGAATAAGTCAGATAAAGACTGACTACAACGTTCTGTAATGAAGAATGTAGCTTTATGGTTGAAGTAACTGACACGACAAATTCTATGAAATGGCCCTTAAGTCATCTTGGGCAAAATGCACAAAGCTGCATATCTTTGTGCATTAGCAGTCACTACATGAAACATCATTGATGTCTTAGGAGTTTCTGTAGATACTGCCAGTGTACAGATAGACAGCACTGTGCATCCAGCCCATTGTGTTTGTCCTCACATTTGCTTTGTGTTTCATTTGTGCCTGATGTGAATGGCTTTATGGCAGTGTTGTTTACTCCTGTGCATGGTGCGGCTTAATTGAGCATAGTGTTAGCAACATGGTGGGCTTGCAATTTTAACTATTTTGACAGTGCCAAGCAGCTGTAGGCCTTTTAGTGAATAAGTAGTCATAACATTGACACCTACAATACCAGAACAAGCTGAGATGACATAGTCTACATTTTGAACATGACAGTTGCTTGGAGCATAAAGGCACTATCAGGACAATCCAGTTGTAGTGAAGATAGTGTCTTTTTGCTCTCATTGTCTACACATGAAAGACATGTGATTTCAGTACCACAGAACACCGAAAAAAAACCTACATATTTTAGAGGTCTCTCATAATGATACAGGTGATGGGTATATCCAGTCGGAGTTCTCAGAGCTTTATGCTTAAAATTTCAGCGGAGACATTTAAACAGTTAAATTGGTTTGAGAAATCCGCACCACAGAAATTATAGAAATGTTACTTCCAAGATGAATGTCGGAATGCTGGAGCAGCAAACTATTATCTAATGCTACAAGCTGTAACCTTATGGTGGACCTCTAATACTGTTTGACACATGCATGCTTAAGAACAGGCTACATGAAGCCTTGGGTTGAAATTTAGCTGTCAGAGGGATTATTGTAGCTAGTTTGAAAGGATTTGCTAGGAACACAGCTTACATTCACATGCTTTTTTAGTATAGGACTTAAAGAATTACTTGCAGATTAAAAGGTAGGCAGCAGGCAAGGGGTAGAGACTGTTGCAGGGCAGCAGGCAAGGGGTAGAGACTGTTGCAGGGTATGGATTATATGATGTAGTATCAGAGAGTGCCAGATATTTTTGTCATCTCCACTGACACAGTAAACCATCTGGATCTCAAGAAATTACTCCAAGCAGTGAATTCTGGGTGTTACATCTTTAAACTCTGAAACTCAATTTCTTATTTAATTCATTCATTCATTTATCAATAATTTGAAGTTTGTTACTCTTTCATAACTGCTAAACTTTAAGCAACCGGTCATTTGTTTGGTGCAGGTCTGATGCGCATGTCTTTAATGAAGCTGGAAAAGGTGGCCTGATTGCATTTTTGGTCAACGCATATTTTATTTGCTGCATACATTTTTCTGGTCTTGGACTCAGTCTTATTTAATGCACAGAATTTTTTTTTCTTTTCTTTTGCTTCATATTGTCACTCCTGTTTATATATGACTGACATATACTTTTGTGTCATTATACAGGTGGTGAAATATTGAGATATTATGTTGAATCCAGTAATAACCTCGTAACATTTTTGTCACTCTTTTTATCAGTTCAAGAAAACGTCTTTCATAAAATATAGAGTGCAAGTAAGTTGGGTGTGCGGCTCATCACTTTGTTTGATGGTGTTTGTGCTATACATCGAATTTTTGTGTTGTTTTTTTGTTGTCACTAACATAATTGACAACAGACAGATCTGTTAAAAATGTGTGGACAGAATTGATTTAGACAAAGATACATCCTAAAATGTCCAAGTCATGAAATATTGGAATCTAATAAGCATTTACGATTTTTCTTTTTTTGGTCAAGTTTCTGGGAATTAAAATTCATTACATCTATCATGTTTCTGCCATCAAGGCAGCTTTTAAAATGATAGCAAAGATGGATTAAACTTTTCAATGAAAGACAAGGTGTCCAAGATTAATTTAGGTCACAAAAATGTTTTTTTTTGAAATCTTAAATCAAATGGGATAAATGAATGAATGAATTAACACATGCAACATGTGACAGCACAGAGTGGCACTGCCATGCTGTTAATGACCAAAATCAGTGTATACTAAATTTGTCTGTGCCTCAATGATAACACACAAAGCATGGCTGTAATTTTTTTTTTAATTGTAGGGACTGGAGGGGGTAGTATTTTCTTAGTTGTTTTTTTCTCTGCCACCGTGAATAAGAGTTGTTCTTACCATTAAATATGATTCATACCTTTCACCTGAATGGTAGTTTTGAGTTCACTTCATCACTCTAATCCTATTTTTATAGTGCTGGAACGTGTGTTATATCCATGTTAAGTCCCTTTAAAGAGATTTCAGTCAAGACAAATATTTGTGCAGAATCATATTTACTACGAGCAATGATAAACAAAGGTTAGCTGCATGGGCCAAATAAAATCTGTTCAAAGACTTTTGCATGGAATGCAACCTTACATTGTTCTCTTTGAAAGCAGCCCCCAAGACCAAACAAGATATCATCAGAGACGTTTCTCATGTAACTCGGCATTTTGGGTGGAAATGGTCATTAGCAGAGACCCCAAGTTTCAGGAAAATTCCGCATTCCCCGAGATGCTTTGGAAGCTTAGGCTGTTAAAATGTCTTGTTGCCAGTGAGTTTTATATTCAGGACAGTACCTGAAAACCAAATATTCCGTAACATAAGGCATGTTGTACTGCATTTCATTACTTAGTGCTTCAAGGTGCCATTTTTAAAGGGATGTTACTTTAAAGCCAAAAACTATCGACAATTTGGGATCCCTCCCTCTCACTCATTCACAGATGCATTCTGTGTGTTGTGGGTTGGTGCACAGTGGTGCATTTGTCATTGTGGTACTAAATAATTACTAAAGATTACACATTTGGTTTTGCTTATTGCATGAGTATGTTTTAAAAAAAACAAGAGTGAACAGTCCACTTTAGTCAAGCAATTCATGGTGAGAAGGGGTTTGAGAGCAGCTTTTAGTAAGATATTTTCTAATGTGATGATGATGACGGTTTGAGAACTGCTGTCTTTTAAATATTATAATAGCATACACTAAGAATACTTGACATACATTATTTCTCATTGTTTGTTATTCAGCTACAGCTGCAATCTTGCATTAATCATTATGTCTCATGTATAATACCTTCCTCTGTGACTTGCAGATGAAGCCGTGCAAGGCAGGCAGTTTGACCCAGCTGCATTCTGTCCTAGGCTCAGTGCTTCTTTTTTAAGTGCTTATTTTCTACGAGAATTTAAGAGACTCATTTTCCTCTTGTTTGGTTTGTATTTCAGTAAACACCCTTGAGGAGGACGATGATGCGCTGATGATTGAGTGGTTCAAGCTGGTCAGTGAAAAGAATGATCTGGTCAGGAAAGAAGCTGATCTGGTCTACCTGTAAGTCATATCATACTGAATTTCACTGCAGCATAATTCTGTAAGAGGGACAGAGCGTTATCCGTTGTATATATTGGAAATACACTGTAGTGCCTTTGGGAGGGTTCACAGTAACATATCAGCTGCAGATTGGCAACTGTTTTTAGCTGTAAAAATTGCAATTTAAGTGAAAAATATGTTTATTAAGGCCACATTGCTTGCACATAGTGTGTGAATGCAGTATATGAGTTCCACAACCATGCTGTGCTTGCATGATAGTGGAGTTAATGGCAATGTCTGGTGTGCTTTTTGGTCTTTTCATTTCTTTATTACCTTGCTCCAGTTAACACATTGGGTGCTGAAGACATAATTTTAACACCTTTGGCTGGTCTCTAAGGAATGTTACTGATCAGAGTGCCCTAATTCTCTATGGGAAACTTTAAATATCAGACATTACATTTTCCATTATTACCTCGATGTAACATTACAAAGGCATTACAATCGCAGGCTCATACAGTGGAGTTAAGATTTTTCATATCAGATGAGATAAGCTTGACTGATGCTCACTTATTTAATTTCTACTGCAGCTCAAGAGAGCAGGATTTAGAAGGTGAACAGCATCAGATTGAGTCACAGCTACGTTACCTGATCCTTAAACCAGGTGGGTTGTAATTTCACACTTTCAGGAGCCTCACTGCTAGCATAATTTGCCTGCTTGAACTATTAAACCATTGTGTAAGTCATGGCAATTTGATATTTTGCAGCTATGAATTCTTTTACATGATTTGTTTGTTATCATTTCATTTACTGCCTTTACATAATAGTGTAAAATCCAAACTCGAAGTAGGAACAGCCTTTGTCTGTCACGATCAACTATGGTTAGACGAACTGCATGGTTTGGAACAGTAGGAGTAGCAACATGTATACTGATAAAGTCAATACAGGAATGACAGTGAAAATCTCATCAGCAATGGTCATTAATGTAGCTGTTGTAAGATGGTTTCAGGGACAGTGTGCTTTTTATCATGCACTTCTGTTAGTAATGTTGCTCAGGATTCACCTTTCAAAGTTCAGCTTACAGCATTTGAGAGCCAAGTGACATGTGTCAACTATTCTGATGCTTGAGAGCCTGAGGCGACGAAAAAAGAAAAAAAACCAAGAGAAGGACACATGGGAGTCATGACCCAAATGTGGCCTAGTCCCCTTAGTGTCAGGAAGTTAAAGGGCTGAAACGCATGGTAGAAGGGGATATCTACCTCTGAAGATCTTCTGTTGCCTCAGTCTCCAAGTAAGAGAATCTCCTATTTACTAGAGAATGCATTTTCCACAAAGGCAGACCCAAATAAATGCTGTTGTCTAGTAAAGTTAGATCTGTTGCATGGATCAAACTGAAGTAATACAAATATGTTTTATCATTCTGAATGCAGTGTTATATTTTGTTGCAGATGAATGCAAGTCACCAGAAGAAAAGCAAGAAGAAGATTACCTCATACAACGGAAGATTGCGTTAGTTGAACAGCGAAATTTGATTGTTAATAGTATGGATGAGGACAGGCTAAGGTAAGTCTGAATTGTCTGTGTTGTGCATGTGGCGCAGATTTATTTCAATATATTCTTTATAGTTAGTCCAAACTTTCTGTTGTTCAGTTCTCAACAAAACTAAACAATAGTTTGAATATTGAATAATCTGTGTTGGTAATTAGTCAGAAGAACTAGGGCTTTGACAATGTTGAATGCTTACATTACGGTTACTTACATGAAACTTTATTAATGTGCCTTATGCCTTTAGAACTTCCAATAGTGATTGATTATATTTCTGGATGTCTACCTGGAGGAGCTTTTTGAGATTAGAGTTATGTTGCTGTAGAAGTCTGATTTGTAATGAAAAATGTAGTATTTTAAGTCGTCCTATTTTGAAATGGAAGTGTCTTCGTTTTGACATTGTTTTTTTCTTCAAGATTAACATGATTTGATCAGTAAGCCTCATGTACTTTCACTGAAGAGCTTTCTTATATGGCAGAAATGTACATGTACGGTTTTCTTCAAGATTAACATGATTTGATCAGTGAGCCTCATGTACTTTCACTGAAGAGCTTTCTTATATGGCAGAAATGTACATGTACAAGGTCTGAAAAGTAGCACTTATAGCAATGTCAAAGGTAAATTGTAATGAGCTAAATTTTGGATTTGTTGTTGATTTTTCAGGTATGAGGAAGAGGACAAAGACATAGAATCAATGCTGAAAGACAAAGGTGAGAGACTGAAGAAACTTTTAAAAATTCATCATTATACTGTGCTGTGTTAAGTGATACACTAACATGAAAAATGATGGGTCTTGTTTAATTTTTTTTTTGCATTAACAAGCTCTTGTTAACTTATAGATCATCTAGTGTGACTTTTACTGGACTTGTGGAAAGTCCTTGAGACTGTTCTTCAAGTGTGTAGAACTGTGATGAAAGTACCAGCGTCCCAAGCAGGCAAAATTTAAGTTCGTCTTTTGAAGTGTTGTGCAGGCATTATGTCAACTGTCCATGCATAGAAGATGAACACAGTGTTCTGTGTTGTAGCTGTCGGTTTTCTGTAAATAGCTCTGGCTGTTTTGTTTGTGGTTGCATGACAATCCTACATATTGATATGAAAGTTGAACGTTATCACTCTAATCCCAGGCTATATTGGAGTTCAGCCACCATGTGTTAACTTCATTCTATAGATTTTCTCACATCTCAAAGCACAAGTCAGTCTATCAAGGAAAACATTTAATGTGATGTTTTGTTGTAAGAAGACACTGCAGGCTGCTTTTGGATTATCACACTGATGAGACAAAAACACATGGCATGAACTGCCGATTTGGCCATTCTCTGTTCAACATCCACTTGTTGTTAATAATATGTTATTATCTTAACCTGTTCATTTTATTTTCAGGGTTTTGGAAAGATTCAGGCACCATAAAGGCACTCAAAGGGAAGAAGGTGTCAAAATCAACGTTCTATGCATGAGACATCGTCCTTCAGCGTTCAGACTGTGTTCAGTTCAAGTACCTCCTCCACAGGGCGAAGACAGCAGTATACGTGCTCAGATTGGTGCTCATTCCATTGATCTTGAATTGTGTAATTATGATATAAATGCTAGACCTGTGCCAATTTTAATTGAAGGGGTGGTTGCGGGTAAAAGAAATCATGGGCTTGGGCGGTGTAGATACCAGATGCCAGTATTGTTTTCACTGTTGACTGGGAATATCATACAGAACTTATGTAATGTACCAAGTGTATGGAAATTAGTCTCAAGTCGTGGTGCTGTGAGAAGCTGGACAAAGCAAGGATGGTGTTCGGTGTGCATCTGACAATGCATGTGTCTGTTTTGTGTGTGTATGTATATCCATGTGTGCATGTGCCTATGCACTGTATGAGTTAGTTATAACTTCACCAATGTTAAACCTCTTATCATATACAGTTGACTTTCCCTTTTCCTGGGTTTGCTGACACACTTGCCATGTTTAAAATTTGTTTGTTGTGAAAGAGGAATATGAAAGCCAGAGGGAGTCTTGAAGCTCCCAGTCAGCAGTGTGATAGCAGTTGGACATATATTGTTGATTCAGGTCTGTATGATTATGTAATCCTTGTAACTTCTGGTGAGCACACGCTTATTTTTTCCAATGTCAGGCAGAATTATTCAAGCTTGAGACCCATTTTGCTCTCTGGCTCAGGCCAAAAGAATCTA
Source organism: Ellobium chinense (assembly GCA_033807755.1). Taxonomy (NCBI): domain Eukaryota; kingdom Metazoa; phylum Mollusca; class Gastropoda; order Ellobiida; family Ellobiidae; genus Ellobium; species Ellobium chinense. Next base: position 1,405,589 of record JAWQUT010000059.1, read on the forward strand.
AGTCATTCGTTAGAAATATTACTGCTGTAACTGGATATGTTTATTGTTAAGACTCTCTGCAGTAGTATTTCTGTCCAGCAAAATTACAGCTATTTCACCAGGACATGTTTAATCCTTTAAACCCAACATAGTTATATGATGATGCCCATTATATAATTTGACCCTGGAGTATTTCTCCATTGCTGAACTTGTGGATCATGAATGGCCGATCAAAATGCTATAATAACAATGGTATGTATCAGTGTGAGGTATATGTTTGTTTTGTCTCGAACATTCAGTCTAACAAGTAAGCATGGTTTAGATTGCTAGGGTTCATAGAATAAGATTAGACTTGACTCTACTAGCCACTGAATAGTGCTTAAAAAAAAGTCTAGCACAGTGGTGTTTGAGTCACAATACTTTTCGGTTTGCAAGTTTCTGGCGATATGACGTGGCAGATAAGCTGTAATATCTTATGCCAGAAGTTTACAGTTTGAGGTTATTGTTAGCCAGATATGCAACAGGCATATGTTTTGAAGACAGACTGTATTTAATGAACAGAAATGTACTTGAAGTATTTCCCAGGCAAACATCTTATGTTTTCCTAAGAGTACATGCCATCTCAAATTAATATTTGGTTATCTGCCACTCTTAAGTCGCTGTTCCATGTTTTCACCTGTCCGTACATTCCCAAGGTGAGAATGGAGAGAGTTAATGTGCCTTCCCTGTCCATTACTTTATCACCAGTTAACATCCAGATTTTACATATTTTAACATAAAATCCTCTTCTGTTTTCCTGTTCAGTGTTCAGAATTTGGCAATTCTACAGAAAAGCTATTTTGAATGTTTTTCAAGCATACATCTTGTGCATTTCCAAAAGTACATTCCATCTCCTACCAGTATGTAATTACTTGTCATTCTCAAGTCTTTCATAGCATGTTTTCATATGTCTACACATTCCTTAGCTCGATAAAGGATCAGTACTTTACCTGCAGTGTAGACCTACATGCCGAGACAGTCAAATAATAAACATTCACATGTAGGTATCCCAAAACTTTGTCCAGATAACTGAAGTATACAACAGAATAATACTGAATGAACAATAAAAGACCTTAGATTGGAAGGATGAGGGTCAAGCCTTGATATGGATGGACTGATGTTCATGTCTGGTCATGAAAATGATAAAGTGGCATAATGAGTCAGGCATTATACTTTTGTTCGAAACTTTGGTGCTTCATAAATCGTATCATTCTGTCTTGTTTAAACTTTCAGTTTGTTGTGTTTTATTTCATATGTTTTGCATGAAATAAACTATTTTCAAGTGGCCTCATGAAGCTTCAGCATAGAAAAGCATGTGCTAGAGCTCAGCATGTTTTCACCGAAATATGTAATGAAGACATTTAGTGCATGGAGCATTTATAATGTGATATGACATGCTAGTTTGTATGTTGACTTTTTGTTTACATATGTTGCAGTTTATCTTTTGTTTTTGACATTCCTTTATATTGATAAGGGAAGAAAAGAAAGCTTGTGATGAAAGTTTATTTTTTGGTCATGAACATTTTAAGTCTGTTTTAATATGATGGGCATTTGTATCCATGAACTGTGAGCAGTGGAATGTAGGTAGTTGATTAAGATTAAGTTACAATTAAGTTACAATTTTCTCACACGTAATAAGGCTGAATGTGATGTGTGATATCGTTAAGCAGGAAAACTCATTGAAAGTCACAAATCCTCCTGTTTCGAAGTCAGCTAAGTTTAGCAGAATTTGTCCAGCATGATCTAAGAAAGCCCACCAACAGATTTTTAATTATATCCCATTAATGAATGGTTTTCCAGGAGTGGGGCAAGAACACATTATTTTGGCCATCACTCTGCTAGTTATAAATAACAAACACAATTTTGCTATGCATGGCAAGTTGTTTGTATTATTACTTCAAAAAGTCAAAGTCCCATTGAACTGGGTGAATATGGGTATTCTTGATAATGCTGATGAGGTCTGTTCTGTTCCAGGAAAACTAAAATAAGCTGTAACTCCTGTGTGGTTCAACCCCTTTAGAGTGTCTGATGGTTAGGATTCTTTCTCTGAGATCTGGTCATTCTGCTGTCTTCAGTGGAATTTCCTGCATCTGTCACAGGATTTCAATTTCTATGGGCAATGTTAAGAGTAATGGCTGTCATAAAATTTCCTTTTCTTGGAATGTTCCTTTATAGACATTGTCACCATATGGTGGTATTCTGTACATTTGACACTCAAATTCTTGAAACAGAATCAAAAGCCTGTCTTCAGTGTGTTTCGTTATACAATCCCACTCATCTGTTTTTAAGCTTTTCTCTTGTTGATTTGCATTTTATTGCTTGGTTGGTTTTATGCTTTTGAGCTGCAGTGTTAAACTACTGATGGCTGTGAGATGCAGAGACAGAAGCAGCTGCATAATGACTTTCACTTGATTTTGTTGAATACTTATGCTGCAGCCAAATATTCACCCCCCTTGTTTCCAAAAGCTGGAACTGTATATACTTTATTGCTATTTCATAGCAAAATATGTCAGTGCTATTGAAAAAAAATGTGTTTCCAAACCTCTGTATGCGCACTTTGAAGAAGAATAACAGATCAGGAAAATAAGTAAAACTAAAAACTGTAAGATGGAAATTGAGCTAGCAGTGAACTCAGAGATGAATTTCTTTAACAAGTCATTCAAATCTGTTAACTGAGCTTTAAATCTGCATTCTGTTAAGTGTTTTGGCCTTTCAAAGTACATAAAAATGCATTTGTTAAAAAGAAGTTATTCTTTCACTATTTCCCTTTGTTTCAATTTCAAGCTATTCAGAGTGCTCATACTTTGGAAAAACACTCTTTAAATTAGGTCCAGCTGATCCATTTGAGTTTTGTTTTCTTTTACCCCAGCTTGAGTAATTACAGAAATGCTTTGCAGGGGCCATACAAGAGTCAACAGTCCTCTTGTTTTAGAGAAAAAGACTGTGTATGTCAAAATCATTATTTCACAGGATGCACAATAAGAACTCTCCCATTGCAACTCTTCGTACAAGTTAATCAATAGTTTATAAACGTTGGCTGTCTCAGAAAAGATTTATCGTTATGCTATGAGAGCATTACCAGATGGAAAGCTAAAGGACACTTAAATCAATACAAATATCTCTTATCATGACTTTGATTTTAAAAGGCCTAACAATCTTTTTCTGTGAAACAGAAGGGCAGCATGCTCTCGTAACGCTCAGAAAATAATGCATTTACACTGTAATTTATGGCTTATAATTTTTCATCTTGCCTTAATACACAACTCAGGTCCCTATACCCTGGAATGACTAAGACATCAGCAAATGTTTTTGGTATTTTTTAAAAATTCATATGCATTTAGAGATTGTCCAGGTACTTCTACAATTGTGGCAGTATTTTTTTTAAGCTAGGGCCCACAGTGACACAGCCATTCCATCATTATGTCTTTACAAACTTCAGTAATACTTGGCTAACTTAGCACTATACAGTAGATAATAGTGTGTGTTAAAAAATAAAATGTGATTGCATGGAGTGTAAGGTCGACTGAGATCTTAATCCATTCCACTTACTGTGAATAGTTCATGTGCCTTATGTTAATAAGCAAACATAATAGTACCTCTGCATTTTAATGGGACCATGAAAATACTTCCTTGTCTTTTGCATCTTCTTGGGCTTTCATAATGATAACAGATGTAACTGGCATCAGTAATGGATGTGACAGCTTGGTATTCAGCTGTGATACCTGTTGGCTTTTTTTCTTTTATTTCACAAAAGATCATGCAGCTTCCAGTTCTGAATCTTGAATATGTCAGTAGACAAATACATATCACTATCACCCTGACATTCAAGATTTAAAGCTGAAAAGTGCATACTGATTCATATCTTTAAGAACTTGGTGCTTTTAAAACTTGTCAAGTAGAGTGATTGGTGAATGACTGCTGAGTTGAGAAGCCAGTCATAAAACTTTGAAATTACAGTCTGACTCCATTTAATTGTAACTCCTCAGAGCATGAGAAAAATTGCAATTACCCAGTGACTTGGGTTAGAAAATGCAGTATTCCGTAATCTAACAGAAGTTGCAATTAATTGAAGTCACTTGTAGATATGCATAGATTTTTGAATACATGTTTATGTCTTTAATTTCAGTTTTCATAATGACTTCTGGTGTATCAAAGTCCGGTGGCATAGTATGTCAATATTCACTTACACGTCATGATGTATAGTTCAGAAATTTGTGTTTTGCTTAAGGGATTCACATAGCTGCTTACTGAAAGCCCTTACGTATATTATTATAGTAGTTACGGTCATGTAGCTTTGTTTCACTTAGAGCTGGTTTTCTCACTAGAGACTGGTTACGATAGTGTATCTTATGGTGTTTTGAATAAAGAATGTGAATAAGACGAGGTTAATGAGGTTTATTATTGATATATTGCTGTCCTGGATAAATACTGTCTTAAGTCCAAAGATGACTTTTATGACTTAACGACAGTATTATTTCCAGGCGGCGAAATCATGCTTTGCCATTCACTTTGGTTTCTTAATTTAAAAGCATTTCACATATATACCTGCCTCTTGCCCAACAACAAGGGGCTGTATGCACATTGCTGTCCAATTGTGTGCCCTAGCGATATCTCCAGGAGACCCCAAAACATCAGAAAGGTTCCTGTAATTATCGTTTGTGCATAATACCAGACAGCATTCTGCATAAAACCCCAGGACTTGTTGCAGGTAGTAGTGAGGAGAGGGGGGTATGAGGAGGGGGGAGCTAAGGCAGCCTTGCCTCTGGACACAAGCCTGGATGGGGATGCAATTTTATGGGCAATTAGAGGAGAGGAAGAGAAGGGAAAAGGAGGAAGAGGAGAGAGGCAAGCACTAAGTTTTACCTCCTCCCTCGGCACAATGTTCCCTTATCCTGCTTTGGTGTAGAATCCGGAGTGATGAACATACAAAGCTCTTCATTTTAATAAGTTGTTCATTGTGCAGTGTGCAGGAAATAATTAAATGCCAGTATTGCCAGCATAGTCTACTCGAAGGGAAAAAAAAACAATGAAAACTTATCACAGATCAATGCTGATTGCTTATCATTAATTTCAACTAATAATTTAACTGCTACCAAAGAATAGTGTAGAGTTTTTCATTGCCTACAACCTTTTGTAATAGATGGCATTTTGCAATCTTGTGCACAAAGTCTCTGAATTAGACATTTTAAGCTGGATGGGTAATTGAGAAAGGGTGCTGAGAAGTGTTCACAAGTTTATATCCAAAAAAAAATGAGGTTACACAGAGAAAATTATCAGACTTAAGCCTCCAGTGGAAAGTTGTCAGAAGAAAGTATCTACCGCATTTCTTTCAATCGGCAGCACAAAATCCTAAAATCGTAATTTGCTAGCCTGAAGTCATTTGTCTACTAGTATGATAAGAAAAGTGCTCATTTCAGTTCTCTCAGGTCAGTTACGAGAGAAGTGGAACATGATTAGCGACTTTCAGTTTTCTGAATGGATTGGCAGCTTGTAGCCGAGAGCTCTGTTTTTCTGTGTGACCTGGTATTTTAGGATGACTTATGAACTGCACTAGATGGCTTACGGATTATCCATTCTCTCTGCGACCATTTTCATTTGCCTCAATGCTTTCATTGTCGATCAACTGTCCAGTGAGATTTTTTTCCTGAAGACTTTCTGCTCTCTGTGACACCAGTCTAATTCTTCCAGTAGTTTGTTACTTTTTTACATTTTCAGAATTTTTACTTGAATCTTGAGATTGCCATCAGAACTGACATAAAATTCCATATAACTGATATCAAAATTTGCCTATGACATAATAAGTAGAATATGATTTAAAATATCAACACATATGATATGATGGAACAGTAAATTCACTGCATGAAAACAATAATGGTGCTGATGATAAGAGTTTTGATATACATAACATTATGACAATAATAACACAAGCCATGGCTCAAGAAATGCAAAGACATCAGGTGAAATTTATTATTGGTAAAATTAATAGACAATTACAATTATGATACAGCTTTGTCCAGAGCTGGCTTCTGTCTTTATAAAATAGTCCTCAAAAACAGTGGGAGCATAGCAAATTAACATATGTTTATAGCTTCACTCTCAAGACATTGATAACTAAAACTTAACAGCTTGTAAATAGTATATAAAATAAGTGAGTAAAAATTTGTGAAGGCAGTTTTATGTGAGGCATAAACAACCTGTTTGATATTGTACATAATGGTCAGTATGAAATGATGTGCCGTTTTTTTAATTGCAATATATCCATGTAATTGTAATATTACAAGTAATTAGCTAGTCCCTTGTGCTTTCCAAAGAAGAACTTTGGAGAGATGAATGGTGATGAACTGAGAAGGTGAACCTACTCACATGTCAAGAATAAACCTGCCATCATGTAATATAGTGCTCATCCTTGTTGAGAATAAATGAAGTTGCTTTTTGCATTAATCTCAGTCTTGCTTTTCTATGGGATTATTATCCTGTTTGTACTGGTGTGTTGCTAATTGTCACTTAAAAGCCAGTCTCCTGTAATGATTTTGGAAAATGTTAGCGAGGAAGCAAAAAATTAAATCTGGTGGGGTATCTATGACATACATGTTAACTGGATTTATGTATGGTAGAAAATCTATCACAGAGATAAAAATCAGCCTTGTATAGAGCCTGATAAGAACTTTCAATTGATGAAGTGAAAAAAAAAAACCTTGTCATGCCATTAATGATGAAAGGCAAAACTGGCTCTTAGGTGATACAATACTACTGTCTTGTTGCTGTTGTTATTGCAGTGGTTGCTGCTGTTGCTATGGTTGTATCAGTGGACTCAGACATCTGTAAAAGAGAGAGGGAGAGAGAGAGAGAGAGAGTGTGAGACAAAGACAGAGATAGAGGGATTAAAACAGGACTTCATGGTCTGATGGGAAGAGAAGGCAACCATTAAGAGTAAAAAAAATAATCAATCTGCTATCAAGGTACAATAACCCTTCGTCCTCTGCCTCTGGAACTGGTCCGTTTAGCTATACTTACACATGCTTATTGCAAATTTCATGGGCACCCTAAAACTGTCACACTGAACATATTATTTTGCTGTATCCACAGGATTCATTAAACTAAATATTGCAAAGTATTTCAGAATATAACACTAACTTCTTATTAAAGGTGATGGTGTTGGTTTTAATGTACCTTCCGCTTGAACAATGCATGGACTCGGATTACCTGTGTTCAAATTAAAAGTAACGTTTCCAAAACTCAATAAGTCTACTTTCACTGAAAATTGAGTCGGTAGTATATTTCTCCATTAAATCGTTCAAATGAAAATTGAGCTTGATATCTTGATTCCTTGAAAAGTTATGACTTCATAAAATGAATAAAAATGTATCTGTGAAGAGAAACTGACCTCAGTTTATTTCCCTTTTATTTTAAATTCACTAAAAGCGCTTTTATAAGAGCTTTGGAAACTGCTCTTCAATTGTTTCCACTTCTGATCCTCACAAAATAACAAACCATAAAATGCTATGCTGCTATGCACATCAAAGAGTCATTTATTTGACAATGATCAGTTCCCTTGGGTGTCCTTGATTTCTAATGAGTATGTAAGGGCAGTTAACTCTGATGCACTTGGCCTATATCTTAATGACATCACGTTTGCAATGAAATGTGTACCAAAGGGGAATTATAAAACGAGTGGAAACTCTACAAATTGCACGAGACACACAAATCCTTTATAATCGGTAAACTCTCATCATTTTGACTCCCAGGAGACCAGACATCGCAATGCAGAATGGCAAACATGGTCTCAGCAATTACCTTTCTGTAATTACTGAAAAAGAGGTCAACAAATATAACTGGGGAGTTTTTGCACAAAAATTAAACAAACTTGGTCAACATTATTTTCTCCTTAATCCCAACACACATTCTCCATAGGTGAGGCCAAACTGTTTATTTTAGTGACAGAAACATGACCTAATGGATTATAGAAGGTCAGGAAACATTATTCTTCAGACTCCCCTGTGCCCATGTACAAATTTATTTTGGGACCGCCCTTTAACATTGACATGAATTTTATCTGAAGAGATCATCATGGAATGCGTTCATTGAAGTGAATGTGGAACGTCTCTTTTGGGGTTTTCATTTCTCTCTATCTTCAATTCAGTACCTGATCACAGATGGTGAAAAAAACAACCATTTTCAGGGGCACTACTAAACATGATGAAAGCTATCTCTAAACCTGTCTAGATAGCTGAAACCCTTAACAGTCTTAACAGTGCAAACTTTCATGACAATTTTCAAAAGAGTGCATCTCCGATCCATCTCTAATCACTGCTGACAGTGAACTTTTGTCATGCAGAGTTATTTTCTTTTTCTAATTAGGTATTTTCAGCTCCATCACGTGACCTAGGAATTCTTGCTCACACGTTGGTTTGTTTACATGCTCTGCTCATGCATGATTGCTCGTCATTTATCAAAATATCCTAGCAATCCCTAGATCACGTGGTGTAACTGATAATACCTCATTATCAAAGCCCGAAAACACTGACTTCTTGATGTGTACTTATTCTACTGTTGGGTATACTCATTAATATTTAGGCACACATGATTCGTTCGGGATTTCCCGCATTTGGCGGACGTGAGGTCCCATCCAATTAGGTATTTTCAGCTCCATCACGTGACCTAGGAATTTTTGCTCATACATTGGTTTGTTTACATGCTCTGCCCATGCATGATTACTCGTCATTTATCAAAATATCCTAGCAAATCCCTAGATCATGTGGTGTAACGGACCCGTCTGAAAATACCTCACTGAAGAAGACTCTAAATGAAAATATGGGTCAAACTCATTTTAGACAGCAACAAAACATCAATAGAATGAAATTATTTTTAATATGAACTTAATAGGCCTCACCCAAAATTTATGAATGATACAATATGGCTTTTGAGTTAGGACTTCTTCATGACTCATTTCACTGATTTTGTGTTGCTCAACCCAGATGTAAATAAGCCTATCCCATAAAATGGTGAACAGGTTTTGGTTGGCCTCTTCTTTCAATCTGATCAACAGGTCCCTATGTACATAGTGATTCCTGCTTCCTCATCTTGCAGCACCAACATTGCCTCCTTGCTCTCAACACCTCTCACTTGTATCAAGATCAGCTCCAATATGCAATGACCAATCATGCTGTCATTGTGACTTGACTTTGTACAACACAGTGTGGCCACATGGCAGCATCTAAGTCAATACCTTGTCCCAAGAATGACATCGTCATGTTCGGGGCATTCCCATAGACACTCCGTTCCCCCTTTCCAACAGCCATCGTAAGGTGTGAATACTTATGGTGCCAGTAGATCCAAGTATCATAACACAACCAAAAGCATGGGTAAGAAAATGAAATAAGCAATTTGCCAAAATCTGGACTTCTCAAAATGAGGATTCAGTATATAATTTACTAAATATCACAGCTAGTGAGGAATGTCAAGGCTGAGCAAAGTGTGATTATATACATAGTTAATATTATTCACTCAAAAGGTCAGCACTAATAATATTGTCAAAATAAGTGCTAAAGTTGAATAATTCTGTGAGACAGATGATCTACATGGACGGAAATGGATAGCAGTTACACAATGAACTGCAAAATGTCTCCGCAACTGCCCTTTACAGACATTAACATTAAAGAAAATATACACTTGTACAAGATGGAATGTGTATTGTCTCTAACCTCAGCTTTGAGTTATAACATTTAAAGCTCCTGCAATAATACTGCTGGCATACTAAACATTGCCTACCTTCCCCCTATAAGACATCAGAGGCTTTGTCAAAATCAAGATAACTTCACTCGTAACAGGATGATCTTGTAGATATTCTGTTCAGTGCCCAGTAAGGACTACTATGTATGTATGATTGATAAGTGTTCATCTGCTGTTGGTTAACCGAATAAAGCACATCTCTCAACAGCACTGCAATATAATAATGTCTTCTGTTTCCTCTTTTCCCCACCAACTGCCACTGACTAGATAAATCATCACTGCATCAACTAAAATGAATGTTTCAGTGTTAGGTCACATTTCTAAAATCTATCATCTAAAGTAGCTAGAAAAGTTGTCACTGTGTATCTTTTGGTAATGTCTCTATTGTGTAACTAAATATGAGTATCATGTTGATCTTGGAGAGAAATAATGAAAACAATTCCACAAAAGTAGTGATGACTCCACAAGCTGACCAGGACAGATGTTGGCCAAACACAGAAATTCATCATGGAATAGCTCTATAAAACATAGATGAAGCTGATAGACACACTAGTATTCAAAGTCAACATCAGCTCAAACTTTTTGTGATCCTCTACTCATAGAGTGAAGAAGTGGCAAAAGAGAGAAACGTGCCAGAAATTATTTTCTTTTGACATAAATATAAAGACATACAGAGGACATGAATGTTCATTTTAGTCAATAATTTGTCACCTTGAGAACCATATCAAGCCAAGTTTATGAATGTGGATAAAAGTGAATGACTGAGTCAGCTGACTGGAACTTCAGCAACTCAAAATATATTCCAAAAACTGATTTGAATTTAGACCAGAATTTTTGAAATATCATTTTGCTTGAGGCATCAAATCTTGCTGTGAAATCTTATTACTCTCTGGGATAATTGTGGTTTTTTTTATTAGCTGCGAACCTTAAATGCAAAATTCCAGCCACGGTCTCTCAATGACACAACTGTTTAACTAGATAAATACTTTTACAGATCGAAGTCTACAAAACATCTTTTCTTACTGCCCTCAGTTAAAGCTAAAACACAACACAGATAAATCAAATATTTTGACTTTATGTAATCACAATAGTGTTAGAGCAACAATAGTGTTAGAGCAAAATAAGAAGTTGCAATGGACCAATTCAATCCCAAAACCTTTTAGTATTTTGTTCCCTGCAACCCAGGCCCAGAGGAATAATCAATTTCTCCGACTGTCAGATAGCTATGTTTCTGCTTTAGAGCTATATTTCCAATGCATATAGCAATTAAGTGGTACCTTAAGCATGGATTGAATCAACAGTACTTGCTACTGGTCATTGCAGAATTCATTGGGTTAAACACAGGATGTGATTAACTGTCTCAAACTGTTTTCAACTATTCTGCTCTTTAAACAATGTTGCAACTCAACAAATCACAACTTAGTGGCATCTACCCTATAAAATACGTCATCACAAGAGATAGATCTGGTCAGCCAGCACATACAGCAGATAAAACAGCATAATATTAAAAAGTTCGGGGTGATTTTATCATAATTATTATCACATTATTTCATGAACAAAAGAAATGCAAACAGGTATATTGACCTGCAACTCATGTGTGCGTGAGAATAATAGCCAAAGGCCGGTGCGTACAATGAATAACTTCAATAAACTGGGGACTCATTTCTTTCGTAGAGTTGGTGATAAACATGGATATTTGAATCTGATTATAAACCTCTACAGTGACAAATGAACATAGACAATGTCACTGAAAATATCATGATGGACACTGGCACTGTTACATAATTCAGTTAGGCAAAATCTGAATCAACCTGCCAGAAAAGAAAAGAAAACAAAGGAATTGTGCCAACTCTTTGGCCAAATTTCATTTAGTTATTGAAGCAAGGGCCAAGAAAAAAACACCACACACAACAAAAAAGAAATATGAAGACGTGGGATCAAGTAAGCACAGTTACTGACTATTGTCTAGAATTGCATGCACAAAAGGTAAATCTCCATTTATTCCAAGTGTAGATTTTGTGAGACAAATCACTGCTTATCGACATAATGGCTTTTGGCTATAATCCCCAATTTTACCTTTACATCACCATGTCAAAAAAGCAGCAATATATTCAAACTGTGCAAATTTATGTGTGGGTCTTCTGTGTTCAACTTCAGCTATTCCTCAAATTCAGTCCCCAGTGCTGTTTCTGGAATCCCTACTGTTGTTTCTAGGGTCTTGTTAGCAGCAAGGATGGCAGTGACTTCAAGACATAGCTGGCTTTGGTATCCCACTTGATGACTTGTTGGCCATCTTTTTCTGCTCATCTTCCTCTATCATTCTCTGTAGCTCAAGGGATCTCTTCTTATCAATGATCTCCATCTCCCGTACTTTCTGCAGAAGAGTGAACATTTTATATACTAAAGATGTGACAATAAGCCAGAAGCCATGAAATCAGAACAAATTTATCCACTTCAACTGCTCATGCTTACACACGGATATGAGTTTCCAGTGACTTTTATCCAGAGAAATATAGCATTCTGTTATGTGAAAGTGTTGCAATTAAGCGGAAGTTGCTACTACTGAGATTACAATTCAGCGGAGTAATTTGTATAACATTATCACTGTTCCTGGTTGTGGGTCTTACCTGTGAAATCTCTGTGGCTATTATGGTTCTATACTGATCTCCTCTGCCTATGGACTCCATCTCTCTGAGAAAGTCTTGTCTGTCTTTGATTTCACTTTGCACTGAAAGTCACATGAAATGAAATAAGCATAATTATGATGGTGAGACTAGACAAGTAAAAATGCACATAAACTGTCTCTTGAGTGCATTAGCCCAGTAAATACCAAAATCTAAATTTTACAGGAGAAGCAAAATTCAAAACAAACTGTCTCATTTTTTTAGAAATAACATTCAGAAAATCAATTTTGTGGAAAAAAAAATAAAGAGTCTCATTTTTTGTAAAATTTCACTTAGCAAAGCAGTTTTTTGGTAGTAAGCTCAATTGGTGAATGTGGTGTCATGTATAGAACAGTCTGGTCTGTAGAGTTATAACTTACTGAGCTATAGTCAAAAAACATACAGATGTAGTTTCAGTGGTTTTTGTCACTGACACTGCTGGGTGCAAAACTCCCACATCCACTCATGTTAGGAAAGAACACTAGCATTTTCATTAGTGACATCTTGTGAAGTACCTGAACAACTGCATGCAATATTCTGATATATAGACTCCTATTGGTGAATTATATAAAGAAATATTTTACAGTTTCCCACTGTACCACGAAACTACTGAGGCTACAGGTTAGAGGTTTTCACGTACGTAATATGCACAAATTACTGGTAGTCCAAAAGTGTCAAAACCCAAATTTCAGTCAGAATGGCATTTATTAGGGTATTGCATTCATGCAGTGATATTTACTCTATTTTAATGTTTTCAGGTGATATTTTAAATTCATCATTCAAAAAGTTATTATTCTGCCTATTGCAATTTAAGTGTAACTGTCAGCAGGCAGGGTGCAGATCTGGGAGCACATTTAAACAGGACAATGTAGAAGTCATCAAGAAATTTTAAAGAATAACTTAAGGGAGGAGGAAGAGAAGGTGTGGGACAGCAACCACGCACTGGAGCACATGAGGGAGATAGGTGTGTGAAAGGAGTGTTAGATACAGTCGGCTTGCTGGAAGTAACCAGGCGGATCTCAACTTGATGATTGGAGCATCTACGGACTTGTCCAGGGTGCAGTGATGATCATTCAGGAAACAAGCAACAAGTATGTAAATGTAATTTAATAAAGTGTCACATCTGGTATTCCTCTGACAAATGGAAGACAGACAAGCAATAACAGATGTTTGTATGTTAGCCCTTTTATTCCTGCTCTTAAGTAATGGAAAATTATTTACTTGCCAATGGATAGGTCATGTCATTAAGTCCTAACAGCTCATCAGAAAATCTTATCAAAGTGAGATTAGATACCTATAGTCGTATGTGTCAGGTATATACGTCAAGATAATTATCTACACAAAGCTGACAACATACGCACTATATTTATCACTGAAAGGATTTTGCCTATTACTTGACAAGTGTCACAACATCTAAGAAGTTCATTTTCTCTGAGAAATAATAATTAATTGAACAGCAGCTTCCTAGAACTCAGTAAGAGCATTTTGAATCCTTTCAATCTACAGACGAAAAGGTACATGCACCAGGATCTCAAATTATTTGCATTTAGTCCTCATTAACTCATAATTAATGAATATGCAAACTAAAAAGAAATGATACAGGAAATAATGATTGCAGGACCAAAGCATTATGACATGTATGTGGGTTTTCTAAGTACGCTGGATGTAAGGTAATGAGGTCCAACAGAAGTTTTCTAAATTTTAAATGCCATAAACTGTTGAAGGATTCCAGATTTCAAAGACATTTCTGAATATAAATCTACCTCATGCCGACTGCAAAACATGCTCGTGCGCTCTTTAATTATGGAGCTGGTATGAAAATTTAGGAATGACAGAACAGCCTTTGATGCCAAAACCAGTTTATGAAATTACTGTGTTTTGTTGGTGAACAGCAGATACGTCGTCACTGTCTGGAAATGTTTCAATCCTATTAAGGGATTTATCCTGTTAACAGAACAAAGTGTGACAGTTACAGGTTATTCCCCTTGAGTAATGAGATTCTGATTTAGTCAGCCTTGATAATTTCCATGTGACCTGATACAAAAAAAAATACAGAAAATTAATTTATCCCGGTAAAAAGGTCAACGCTTTCATCTCTCTTGTCATCTTTCTCCTACCAGTGATAAGTACGCTGACAGCTGAGACCAGCTAATTTCAATTTCTTAAGACTTGACTTATCTAATTACTTGGCCACACCGCCATACCATGAGCTTGCTGTGTATTATAATACAAGTAAAAAGATGTGTTTATTCAAAATTTTGATTAATGCATAAAACAACAATGTCAGCTACTGCCAGGAAATTTGATGTTCCACCCTTTAACTCCTTGCTGAATCCAAAGAAGGCCTTAGTTTTTAAGAATGAATGAACTTTCTTTTTCTGCTTCAGATATGTGTCCTTGTATCCCTCACAGTTTGCCAGAATAAGCCTAAAATTACCTCTATATTCCAAATAAGCCACAAAGAAGGCAGGCTGTTTTAACAGTCTGAATAACAAACTCCTAGAGCTATTTCATGAACTGAGGAAATCTATACACTGCATTCTGGAGACAAGTCTCCTGCTGGTGTAATCAAATAAGAGTAACGTTGAGCGGAACTGTTTCAACACCAATAGTTTCACTGCTTTACTTTCCCATCCTATGAATCGTAGAAGAACCAAAATTTCAAGTTTAGTTACAGGTATGTCTGCATAGGTTTGGGTCAGACAAAAGAACAACTACAGTTTCAAGTTGAATAACAGGCATATCTGCATAGGTCTAAATCATATAAAACTAGCAAAATTCATCTTCAGTGATCTAAAATTTTTAATTCTGAGTTCCAGGCTATTCTTAATAACCTACTACATTAAACTTCTCTCCAAGGCTTTCAGGCCTTTCATTTCAGATGTAAATACACTGTAGGTCTATATGGAAATGAAGATGTGTCATAACATGTGTCTATTATCTCTTCCTGGTCAGAACTGGAATGGTCAGTAAGGAAACTTACTGCCCAGCCCAATCATGGAAATTCCGTTCAGAGATTGGGTAATTAGTCTCGGAACTGTAATTAGGTTTCAGCATCATACTGGGTTTTGTCACTGCACAGCACAGTAGCATGTTGACACGTTTTGGCAAATTCTCAGTTGTCAGTGTCAAAGTCTTACCATGTTTACCACTCAAAGCTTTTTTTTTCTTTTTGTTGAGGGAGGGGGAAGGGGGAGGATCAAGAAAGCTGAGCAACAGTAACACATTTGTTCTGTGTTTATTGTTGTTCCAGAAGAAGTCACATCTGTGAAAACGTCTGCAGCATAGTTTTGTTAATTTCTAAACTCAACACCCACTTGTTCTTTTACTTTCCAGGAGTGCAGAGGAACAATAAAGTCACTGTCATTCATTACAACAGCTGTGTTACAAGATAAACTACACTGTGTCACTTCTTAGGTGATCTGTTTACTGTCAACTTTCAAAGATGGACAAGGCAATATGGGGCTGCTATAGTCCTGATGAAGTCATGACACTCACAATCTACTTTACCACTGACTTGTTGAATTAATGTGGCCCTAATTTACGTAAGAGGATTAGTAGGAAGAAAGCAAAATGATGACAACATTCCTGTCTGTCACAGGAATGAGTGAATGAAAGGAAAGCCTTTTCCAAGGAAGACACAGAACAATCTTAATTATTAAAACCCATAATTCATCGTACATAGTCTTTTCTTGGTCACCAGTGGTGTTCCTCCTGTCTCTGGGTTAATTGAATATGGATTTTCCCAATCTGAATCATGTATTCCATTTATAATATTGGCATCCAGAACATGATGTCATTACCTATTGTGTCGTCAGCAGCTAAGTTAGTATTTTGAGGCCAAATTCCTTGAAACTGGCAGATTTATAAAAGAGACTGGCATCAAGAAAATCATTCGGCATTTTGCTTTTTTTCTCAGCTTAAACTTACTTACGATGACACGTTTGAAGACAGTCATTACCAAATGAATAGCAGTAAACATATGTAGGTCACAGGCTTGATGGAAAAATGTATCATATAAAACGCTTTTGTTCTATCACGCTTGTGACGTGTGGTTTAGTAGTTTGCCTCACACAAATGCCCTCAAATTTCCAGGTGCTTTGACTGTTATTACCTTAAAAAAAAAATGCTCTTCTATGGCAGTGATGTGCATCTGAGATGGTGATCGAATGCTCATCTTTGTAATTTTAAGTCCAATGCTACAACCATGCAGCATTATGGGATCGTGGTAATACAGACAGATAACTAAAAGGCAGTTGATGGACCCTGAGGGGGCTGTTGAGAATGGGGGCGGAGCAAGATTAATCATTTCTGGTTTGCAAAGATGCTGACCTATCACAATAACAAAAATAATGCACAACGAGTAACTAGTGCTAATCGCAATATAAAATCTTATCCTAGTACTATGACTACTATTTTTATTGTAATCTCCTTTCGACATAAGATTTACGTTGCGACTAGCACTAGTGACTTCTTGTTCCCAACACTGTATGCAATTCATACAAATACATCTAATGTATTGAAAAGTAAACTCACATTCATCAAATCTGTCTGGTAAGGGTGAGGGTGTCTTTAGTCTCACTTTGATGTTCTTCATGGGAATTTTAGGCTGGTCCTCTCCATAGGCCATGATGTTGGCAAGCTTCTCCTTCTCCCTTGCTGATCTTGTGTCTTGAGAATAGTCAAAAAGGTACACAATTTCAGTGGACTGATATAATGACCTTTACTGCTGGGCAATGACAAAACAATGTATATAGCCAAATAAGAATTACACAATCTTTCGTCATTGCAGGGCAGTACAGCGAAGCATCACAAATATGAATTCCAGGTGAACAGTCCAAATTTAAAATAGTGAGACTGGATATTATGAGTTACAATTACAGTTAACTTTGCTTAATTGCAACTCCTTCTGAGCATAAAGTGGAAGTACCATTATCCCTTTTGCAATTAAGTGAAGTGGATGGAGTCTGAGGTCATGAGATCCCAGCATCCATATCTCAATTTATCTTTGTTTCCAAGAAAATTATAAAAAAAGAAAAAGCAAGTACACCATATGCATTTTCAAACAAAAAAGTTTGCAGATGTAATTTTTTTTGCTTGTCCTGACATGTCGCTTTGACCCCAGAATGACATGACAGGTGATTTCCATTTTGATGTAATTCTGCTCTGGCAATCTGTCAGCACACTGATGATAAAATCCTTCCTAAAGTACTGCTTTAGGCACGAAGAACCCTTTGCCATATCTGAATAATTCTTTGGGACCCTTTAGACACATTTGATAAAATGTTGAATATGCTCAAAGTGTGCATTCGTAGCATCTGTCAAAAATAGCAAAGACAAGAGCTATTTTCATTCAATATTTTCTGCTTGCTAAATTGATTCATAAGTCTTGCACTTTGCAGCCTGTCAAAATGAAGCTTAAAGTAAGACACGCACATCAAAAATAATTTTCCGTTTTTCAATACTTTTTCTCTCTAAAAATTATCTATGGTGCCCACCGAGTCAATTTTGCGAAGAAAGAGCATCGTTCTGTTAACGTGCGCATATGTAATATGACGCAATAAGGAGAGCTAGAGTTACCGGGTTTGGCCCTCACGTCCAGAATTATTCCCCTTCCCCGATTAGCAGAAGCCTGTGGCAAAAATGCTGATGTCACTTACGCTCCAACAGATAGACACCTTTTCCTGACAATGTATTATTCAGCTTTTAATTAAGGTTCAGGTATTCCAAATTCAAACGTAAAGTTTGATAGTGCTAGCCATAAAAAGTATTCTGCATTTTAAGAACGTATTTGACGTAAGCTTATGGCTGCCACGCACGCAGTGGTTGTAACAATTCGGACTTTGGATAATGTAACCCTGTGGGTTGTCTGGGGCCAGCAGAGGTGTTATATCATTAGGACAGACACTTGAAAGATGGTTTTATTGAAATAATGGGGTATTATATGATTTAATATGGTCTGTAGGATGGTGCAGTCTTCCTTTAAACAACTTTTTGGCTCAGTCAGATTATTGTTACAACATGGACATTAATGTGTGTACTTTCTTCTTGTGAAAGAACTTTTTGTCTAGTATTATTCTGGCCTGAATTTGAAGCGAAAGGGATCATGCTGTACTTTTTTATAAATTGAGAAAATTGTAGCTGAAAAACAATTTTATACTGTATAATTCATTTACGGTTNTTACGCTCCAACAGATAGACACCTCTTCCTGACAATGTATTATTCAGCTTTTAATTAAGGTTCAGGTATTCCAAATTCAAACGTAAAGTTTGATAGTGTTAGCCATAAAAAGTATTCTGCATTTTTATTGCCTCAGCATGATTTTGTTTGGCATATCTACTGTTCACAGAGGAATTAAAACATTCATACCAACATGCTATCACCCATCCGCAGAGCACTGGCTAGACAGCTTGGCCATGTGGCAAGAACGTATTTGACGTAAGCTTATGGCCGCCACGCGCGCAGTGATTGTAACAATTCGGACTTTGGATAATGTAACCCTGTGGGTTGTCTGGGGCCAGCAGAGGCGTTATATCATTAGGACAGACACTTGAAAGATGGTTTTACTGGAATAATAGGGTATTATATGATTTAATATGGTCTGTAGGACGGTGCAGTCTTCCTTTAACAACTTTTTGGCTCAGTCAGATTATTGTTACAACATGGACATTAATGTGTGTACTTTCTTCTTGTGAAAGAACTTTTTGTCTAGTATTATTCTGGCCTGAATTTGAAGCGAAAGGGGTCATGCTGTACTTTTTTATAAATGGAGAAAATTGTAGCTGAAAAACAATTTTATACTGTATAATTCATTTACGGTTCATGTTTCACTGAAACTCAAATTTATCCTTAATAACTGATAATTTGCCCATAAAAGCAGTGTTTTTGTGTAGAGGAATGATTTTACTCTTGATTTTCAGGACACACAAAAAAAATTAATACTGGATGGCTTCAATCATCTTTAGAATCTGATATCTCAGTTTCCAGTCTCATGAGAAAAGTTCATTTTGACTGGCTGCAAGGCGTTTGTTCTTCCATTGGGAGGAGGGGAGAAGGAGAGTGATGACTATGTTGTTAACTGAACAAGTTAACGATAAAGAGTCACAACTTGCTTTATTGATCTGATTTATGTTTCAAAAGGAAGGGGATGCCAAATTTAAAAGTATAAGTGGCAGGTTTCAATTTAACCTCCACAATCCCCTCTCAGTGGATAAGTGACAGCTGCGCTATTGATCCTGTCAAATGTTCCCTAAGCATATCTTTTTACTTTTTCATTTCACTGTCAAAATTTCACAGATCTGGATATCTATCCTGCCACTCACTCAAGATAATGGAAGACATATTGATTAATTTGCAATATCATATCTATAATAATGGTGACAAAGACTACAAGTGTCATGTTCAGGCAAGTACCCATCATTGAGCTTCACATTTTTATTGCCCCATTCAGTCAAATCACTCGGTGAATGTAAACACTCCCTTCACAAGGTATGATGTTGCTACCATTTTACTAGTGTTGATGACTATCATTCAGACAATATTTTTGTCACTGCCAATACCAAGATGTTCATTGTACAAATTTGTGGATTTTGGAAAATCTGAATAAAAATACATGTTTACATCATTTTTTGTGGTAAGAATCAAACCCACAAGCTCTCAATCCTGAATCACAATGTTATAATCATTCTGCATCATGGTACGAAGATAATGACATTACGAAGATAATAACGTGTTTAATTTTGATAATTTTGCTTCATTTAACCTTTGTTCTATTGCTTGTCAGTTATGTATCTGATGAAGAATTAACATCAGAAAATTCATGTGTATTAAATTATTGTTGTTCTTTTCATTTACTTGTGTGATGGCATGGAAAAACTGAGTGGAAGACGCAAACAGCATAATGGAGATATAGGCAAATTTTGGGTCACGGGTGAACTTTCATGCAATTTTGGATTTTTGCACACTGACAGTCTTTGTCCATTTTCGAATCTATGGATAAAGTCTTGTGCATGAATTCAACTGATAAATATGTTTTCTTTTTTCTAATTCTGTGAAGAGATCTGAAACTTTAAGTGCAACGCCGACTGTAAAGTCTGATTTCTCGAAATTGGGATTTTGGGGGTGACTCATTGACACTGCCATAACTCAGTCATTTTTGAAGATATTTCAAAACTTTAAAGTTCTCCATCCTCAGCAATGAATTTCTTTCCAAAGAAACCAAATATTCCATATCCATAAAACTGCACCTGTGCCCTGTTTTCCGATGCCGCAACACATTTATCTATATCCGGGGCTGGATTAATGGTTTCTAAATCAAAGATTTGTATGACTAAGACACAACAATCACACTAACAATCACTTTGTTGATATGAACTGAGTTTTGTACTTACATCCTCTTGGTGGCACATACTCAGGCTTCTCAAAGGCCCCCATGGCCTGCATTGTGTCTTTTGTTCTCACACCTCCAGAGTACACCCTGATCAAAACATAAAGGAAATAAGTAAAGACACTATTTATGAGGGAACACAAAGGAACTTTACGAGCACACAGGGATATTAACTGTCAAAGATTTGACAAATTGTTTGTGTTGGCAGTGTATTGTACATTAATGAAGTTCAGAGCAAAATAAGATGATAAACTACCTGTATAACAGCACAAAGCGGCTTAATTCCTTATAAAAAAAGCTAGGTTTTTGAGGCCACATGAATTCCACCTCTGGCACCACAACTAACCTAAGTTCTGACCAAACTGATTTGTTGAAATGAGGTTTATGTTGCTGACAGGGAACTGAAACATCGAACTGAAAAAGTGATTCAGACCTCCAGGCAATTAATTTGTTGATGGCAGAATTTAAAAGTAAAATTATTTTTGTTCAACAAATTAATAATTTTGCAGGTGAATAATATGCTTATGTGAATAATTTTAGAGTTTTGGGATGAAAGATTATATGACTGATGTGTGTATATTGTTTGATGGGCGTAATATTGTTTTTTGATTACTTGTTTCGCCACTTCAAGAATGACATCCTCTCACTTCAAACAATTATATCTTAGGCTGGAATTCTGCTACTTAAGGAACTTTGCGACATTAAGATATAAAAATAAGCTTTTATCGCAGGCAATACTGATTACGCTCATAAATTTGGTTTTGACAAAATAGACTTATGACTGTAATAAACACTGCTTGCGTTATGTGGTGATAACAACAATCTGATGTTGTCAAAATTGACTTAAACCTTCTCTTTTTTTTTTTCTTAAACCTCATTTTCACTAGCTGCAAGACATAAACAACTGTGCTAACCAAACGTACCCACCAATACATGTAAACAGACGGTGAATCCTATTATACTACGGTAAGAAAAAGGGAATTCAGTGTGGCTAAAGAGGGTGATAAGAGAAAAAAAGCTGACAGAAAAGGTTCAGTGCCCAAAGCATCGACAACAATGAGCATAATTTCAAAGGCAGACCCTCATTAGCTATTGCCAAGAGCAGCAAGGGAATGTCTTGAGGGCTGTAAGACTGATTCTCAGGGTGAATATGAAAACATTTAGGACACCTCAGTTCTGTATGATAGGTTTAGTGGAAAGTTATTTATGAAGGCCAGCACATGTACATAACATGATGACAAATTTAGCCCTATCAGAATGAAAATGAAGGCAATTTCAGCACTGCTTGAACATCAGCTCAATCCTTTGACACGCTCCAGATCAATTTTTTCACACATTTTCTTCATGTTTATCTTCACACAACAGCACTCCCACTGATTTAACAAGCACAAATAGACCGTTACAGTCTAAATTACTCTGATCCCATTACTTTCCACCTCATTTCATTAATTTGTCAAGCCAGTAAACCCTTCCTTAATTCGGCAAAATTACACTTTAGTACTTGTCAATTTAACTTTAAACACGTTTCTCCAAAACTCAATAACAGCAAGTACAATACACTTTACAAATGACTCTGACATTAGGATACACATTATTTGAATTTACACTGATCCATGAAGTTGTAAGATTGTTATGATGTCTGCTTGATTGTTTCATTGACTTTAGACCTTAACGTGATTGGGGACACACTCCCTATTTCTGCTGGGCCCAATTCTGTCCCAATTGCTGTAATGAGCATTTTTCAACGCCATCAAAATAGGGAGATCAAGCTGTACAACAGATATCATCTTCTTATATATGCAGCAGTTTTAGGGGATAAAGTGGTAACACTTGCAAATCCTTTTCTCAGGCCTTAAAAACTAGATACGACACAAACGAAAACAAAAAAAAATTAGACAAAAGTGACAAACCAGACTCACTTGGGATTGAGAACTTTCGGAAGAGGAGCTTGCGGTTTCACTTTTCTGTGGTCTGTTTTGGAGGTAGTTGGAGGAACTCGCATTGGTAAATTACCACCCCCTGAAACAATAAACCAAGATTTAGTTTCAAAATAAAAATGTAACCAGAGCACTCGCTACTTCCAACTTTGCTGCAGGAGTTCCCAACCTTTCCTGGCTGATGTACCCCTTGATGTGTCAGCTGATGTATCTAAGAACACTGAATATCTTTTCTTCAAGTACCATGCTGGCTGGTGTGGACGCTAACAGATCTCCAATTCTGTCTATTGTCCATCTAAACATTACTCTAATGCTTTGTGCCCTCCTCCAACTTTCCAGTCTGTACATAATTTTCTCTCTTTGTCCTAATCTGCCCTCGTTTACTGTTTAGTTTTCCAATTACTACCAATACATGTATTCTGGCCGTTGTTCTCTCATTACAAAACCTATGAATATTGAATATGTCTTCTCGTCACACTGTCATAAGTAATTTCCATTCGATCATTATTTGCTTTCTTCAAGACCTGTGCATTTGTTCGGAAGATTTTTTTTGGAGGGGGGGGGGGTGTCTTTCCAATAAATTTTCTTTGAGTGTTCTTCTTAAGAATCGCATTTCTGTGGCTTCCAGCAAACCATGCTTTTGTTTGCTGACCATGACCTCTGTTTTAAAAATCTTGGTCAAGTAAAATGAGATAAATCAGGCGCTCACATTTCTGTAAAGATACATGTGCAGTAAACCTTCGAAAATCAAGAGACTTGCTTTAAAAAAAATGAGATCCTGAAGTATTCAAGTTTCTTCATATATTATAGTCTGTGACTACATAAACTCAGAATAGGACAAAGTCTGTTAATAAAAAAACCCTGCAAGACACCTAAATTCCACTGAAGTAATAAAGTATCCCCACTGGTTGGAAAACTAGGTCATGAAATGATGACGTTTCACTCATAAGGAGAGATCCACTATTTTTTGTGGCGTTTGCACAACTTCTACGAGTGATTTGTTTGTGAGATTCCATCAAATTATCTGACCTGGCCACTGTTTATATCACAGTGTGTCCTGATTAAGTGCTAGTCTTTCCTAATCCTATCTGTACTCTGGTCAGGCTGACTGAACTCATTTGGGTCTGGTCAGGCAATCATTATTGCATCACCAATAGATCTCAACTCCAGCGTTTCCAATAAATCTTGGAAAACCAAATGAGTTAATCAGCCAGACTGACCTAATTAACTGGCTACCCAATTACACTTTAATTCTGTTAACACAAACACTGCTTAAAACAATTCTGTGCTCAGCATATCGCCATTCAACAGTCCCACCTGTTTTGTTCATTCGTTATAAAAACCACTCCGGATAATATAAAACTTCTGACAACACATCCCCACTGGCTTGGTTTAAAGAATGGATGTGTTATCAGAGGTCCACTATAACAGACTGCAAGTGGGTTTGTTTATATGAGAAGGTTATAAGACGCTTCAGCATACTTATCGCTTATAAGACTTAATTACTGGGTAAAATTTGCCTAGAAAGCGACCGTTAAAACACTCTTCTATGATACAATATTAAAACTGAAGGATTTTTAAACGTGCACAACGTGCACACCAGCCCTTCTAGGGTTTTTCACATCTGAAAACCAGAGCAGAACTTCCCTATGGGACTAGACTATTACTGCTGTCAGTGAGACGCAGCTGACAAGATTGTGGACTGTAATTCACGAAGTCAATTTGGGTTACACAAAGCCTGTTATCGAACAACAAAATAGGCCCATGGTGAATTACAATGTCAAATCATGAAGCAACAAATCTCCTAAGTTTACAAAATAATGCCGATGCAGGTCTTTGAGCCCAGCAATAAAGAGATTTTCTCATCCAATCCCATCAAAATAGTCTTACTGACCTCCCGGGCAATCACTCCTATTGATTTTTCACCAGATCCAGTGAAATTGAGTTTTTCTTGTGATCTAGTAAAGGAAATGCTAAAAATGGGAAAATGAGCACAAAAACAAAATTTTATTTTATTAATTTATTTTGGCATTTTGGTCCACTATTTATGCAAATAACAATAATGAATACTGATTTATATAAAATAAACAAACAAAAAAAAGTGACTACCAGTTTACTAAATTATAACCTAAACTCAGCCTAACCATTACTCTTAGAACAAACATCAAATCTTTTACACATTTTCTAAGCTTAGAACCAAAAAAAATCACTAAAACAACAAACAAAATGTAAGTAGATGTAGGCCTATATGTAGGTCGAGTTCTTGTAATCTCTCTACGAAGCTGTTAAGTAAAGAGGCTTTTAGGTTTGTTTTTTTTTTACCTTGTACTTTGTTCATCTCATATTTCTAATAATTTATCTCCCCTGGATCCCCTACAACTGTAATTCACATTTAAGCAGCGATTGAAGCATCAATTTCAGAGAGTTTAAAAAGTGAAGTCTAGAGAAATTTGGTCCTAGAATCTAGTGAAGTGGCAAAAATCAGAGTGGCAGCCCTTCTTCCTTGAGGAAGGCCTAATCGGCATAAAACCCAGCCTAATATAAAAGTGTACCACAGCTTCCTCAGACATTCATGAAGACCAGAGCACAATGCTTTTACATTGCATCTGCTGAACCTCTATGTGAGGAACATTTTCATGCAGAGAATTACTCCATCACAATGCTCTTGTGCTCTTTAACGATTTTATTACATACGGTTGCATGCCACAGACAGCTCTTGCCCCAAGGCATCCTTTCACATCTAATCCACACCGGTCTGGGGCCAGCCCATCCACACTCGTGGACAGGGGAGGGAGGGGGCAAAAAGGAAGGGAACCTAGGGACCGAACAACAGACTCGTTGACACTTCCGTCTTGCCATCACAATGTTCAAACAACAGACTCGTTGACACTTCT
The DNA here is from genome assembly GCA_033807755.1 of Ellobium chinense. NCBI lineage: Eukaryota > Metazoa > Mollusca > Gastropoda > Ellobiida > Ellobiidae > Ellobium > Ellobium chinense. The sequence goes on from JAWQUT010000059.1 coordinate 1,431,217, forward strand.
GTCTTTCCATCACAATGTTCAGTGAAACCAAACTAAAAATGTTCACGACTCAAGCGTCAGATAAACTCAGCGGTTCTAATACTGCTGCAAAGGGTAAACAAAGTCCAGGAAACAATAAACCAAACTGCAGAAAGCTGAGTGGAAGTGGAAAATGTACATATCCTTATATTCTCAAATTCCCTAAAATTGCTGAAATTTGCAACCATCAACATAATACGACATTCCAGACAGAATGAATGTTATCTGGACAGAAGGCACATGTGTACAGTGATATTATACTACCATGATCAGTGTTAGTGTATCCCTTGACTCCAGTTTGATAACCTCTTGTCTTAACAGATCAAAGCTATAGACTATTTCAGAAACTGTCAGAGGAAGTAACAAGCTTCTGCACTCTGCATGCGATTTATATTATTCTGTAGCCTTCACAGCGTGTATTAAGATAAGATAAGATAAGAATGACTTTATTATCCTTAGAAAGGAAAATTGCCTTGGCTGTGGTACATGAGAGTAAATAATAAATAATCAAGTAGTCTAAACATAGTAGTACATAACTCATTACAATACAATACTCAGACTAATTCACATTCATGCATACTGCCATACGATTCATAAATCTTGTAAATGGTAGAAAAATGTGCCTGTATTATGCCTTTGCCTCTTGTGCATGATAACGATACAGCCAACTCTACCTAACTGAAACTCTTTAGGAGCAAAGAAAGAACTATAATTTCAAGCCATTGTGAATATCCACTGAATAATATAATGAAAATACAGTAATAAATCACTCTTTTAAAAATGCTGCATTTAAGTGGTGGGTTGCAATAAAGCAGCGATGATTCATTCAGGTTTGAAGAACAGCGGGTTAGAGCCTTGAATCTTAACATCTGTCTTCTCCACCAGGTGGGGACTAACACATGGGACATTAAACCTGTCTGTCGTCTCATTATAAGCCTTGCCTCGTCAACAACTGTCTGTAAAACACGGAAAAAAATGGTGGATCATGAGCTCAAAGTTAGCACCAACTGCCTGACACATTGGAAGATATAAACAAAACATCTTATGTGACAAGCCTGTCGCCTGCAAGAGTATAAGAGCCTTGCAGTGTGAAGTTCTGCCCTCATTAACGATTACACTTCTACCGTCTGTTCAAGAAATGATCCATATGTATACTGATGAAAATCAAGGAAAGTTTATTTCTTTACTACAAGAAGTGGAAAACCTTGATTCAAAACTGCATAACTCAATTACAAATAATCCAGGAGACAATAAATAATCAGAGTATCAAAAAAAAAAAAATATAAAAAACCAAACAAATAAGTTTTAGCTTGAGATTGCAACATTCATTTTCTTTTCAACGGCCGGGGTTGCATTTGAGGCTTTTTGTCAAAATAGAGCAGAATTCAGCCATACTGTCCCTGACCACCATAAGGCATCATAGAAGACGTATAGCCCCTGACCACCATAATATGGTATCATAGGAGATGTATAGACCCTGACCACTATACAGAATCATAGGAGATGTATAGCCCCTGACCACCAAAAGGTATCATAGAAGATGTATAGACCCTGACCACCATATGGCATCATGCATCATAGAAGGTGTATAGACCCTGACCACCCTATGGCATCATAAACGATGTACATACTATTTCCAACTGGAAAAAACATGCTTGTATTCTAAGCAACACTTTTTGATGATGTCATCGGTCGTCAAAAAGAGGCGATGGACGTAATTATATTGGGCACATCCTCCGAAAAGAGGACACCAAAAACTGCAAAGTAGACCCTTGAACAGAAAATGATGAGAAAAAGACAAAGCGGTCATCAAGAGAAACGGTGATAAGAAGGTTACTGAGTTTAGGTTGGAGAATTTCACAGAAACCCAGAGGATTGCACAGAACAGAAATGTATGGTATTACGCAGTGCGAACCCTATGTGACGACTGATGACATGGGAAGGATATAAAAAGATGTAACAATATATATTTTCTGAGGCCCAAGGCTATGGTCTCCAACCAGCCAGAAAAGCGCTGAGACATCACAGCAAATCCAACGGTGGATAGGGTGGAAAACTGAGGGGGGAGGGGGGGCATCTTGTTAACGAATCAGACACACTGCTGCAAGTTCATCAGTTAAGTTAGGAGGAGGCAAACACATTCTACACTTCCAGTCACCACAACCAACACCACAACGGTTTTTGTTTACCATCCCCAACCCCGAAATCTGGTGTTGATGATGAGGCACTGTCTGCTAAAATGAGCCCTCTGTAACATCTTTTCTTTGTAATGAGACTGAAGTTTTTTCTTGGAGAATGTTCTCTTAAATTCCCAATTTGTTGTTATGTATGTATATGTGTAATTTATATTGGTGAAATCTGGTAAAATGTGAATTAAAATTTTTAAAAAAATCAATTTCCATCACCAAAAATTGATTGAAATTTTATGTATCTAGAATACTGTGGAAAGGAGGGGCCACCCTCTAATCCTCCCTCCCTTCCCTGCACTGGTTTGCCCTTCTCTCTTTCCAGTTCCAGTGTCCAGGCATGAAAGACAAGTAATTTACACTAGGCGTTGATGAGCTGGAACAATTTTGACATCACTTTCTATGTCATACCTCCAGGTAAGAGGCTTATGAACACTAACGAGCCTATTTTATGCTCACCAATCTTCCCACGGAAAGCTGGCTAACAACCTCATTATCAGAATTTCCACAGTTCAATGACAGTTGGATCTATCTGACTTCTCTCCATATTTTGAACAACAGATGCAACTTGAGTCTTCAAATCAGTTAAGTTTCTTCCATAGACCCATCTGCTGAGATGAGCATATAACCTCCAGAGAACAATGCCCAACACTCATTCCATATCCGCATCTAAATAATGATTTGGCTTTCTCTAACAACGGCACCGATTTAGTTGAAATATCGATATAGTCCATGACTTGTCTATGATTAAATGAACTGTATCATTATCATTGCGGTGCTGTCCTTCGAGATAGCCAATCATTTAAAAATAATTTGAGTTGTTTACACTAATATGAACTTCCATATTCTCGGTCTTCACATAGGACTGGTCACGTGATATGACGTCTCGTCAGCCTGGCCAGTTCTTTGTGAAGATCCACGATATAGAAAATAAGTGTTAAGATCTCGTCTATGAACTGAAAATTCTCCGAACACATAAAGTTCTATACAGTTTTGACACCACTAATGGACACTATACAAATCTAAAAATAAAAACACCAAATTTTCGGAAAAGAGTCCTTCCTCAGGGGAAAGAAAATTTTTGAAACTAATTACAAGTATGGGACAGTGGACACAATTGATCTTCCATTCGTTTTTTGGTGGTTTTTTTTGTTGTTTTATTTAAAAAAATGTTGTTTCATATTGTTACTGCATTCCTAGTTGTTAAAACTAAACCATATCTCGTTGTTTTGCTTGTGGCAGCAAGTAAAGCTCTCAAAATCTAAAAGAGTAACAGAAGGAAAAGTGAAATGAGCACGAAGAAAAGGCGTGAAGCTATTCAATGGCTGCATGCACTCTTGTTCCTCTCTTCCCCTTCTCCTCCCCCCCACCCCCATTTTTATTATAGATTTGATTTTTAATGTTGTGCTATGGGACATTCTCATTAACATGTATGTTCTCAATAACCTTCATTCATAAATAGAGCTGGGCGAACGGTTGTGAACTTCTAACATATTCATATTCTAAGAACAGAAATGCATGCATATACTGCATATATTCTATATCAATTACCACATTCTATATGAATTTCCACAGTAACCAATCATAAACAGCAAATAATGCTCATTCTATCTGAATTACCACAGCAACCAATCATAAACAGCAGATAATGCACACTCTATATGAATTACCACAGCAACCAATCACTACCTGTTCTGTTTCTGTTCATAGCTCAGGTACACCCCAATATACTTTCTACCTTTTCCATGCATTGAGGGCATACTTTATACCAGGTTCTACAACTCTATGTGGCTGCCAATTGCTGCCAAACCATCATCCAATTCTCTAATCTCATTTCTCTTAATTCTCACAGGAACATTTTATACGTGGGCAACAATTTTATCTCATGTGACAAAAAGTTCTTGCTTGATGGTTATTTTAGAAAGTTCATATTACAAAAAAGGAAATGTTAGACCTTAGGTAATATGGAAAAATCATGAAGAAAAAAAAAGCTGTAAACTGTGGCAACTCTGCCTTTAACTGTGTAAAAATACAGAAATAAAAGTGTGAGCAGGGACAAAGAATTCGTAACCAGCAACTGACATCACAAAATACACGAAATTACCTAGGTTAGGAAAAACATACGGGAACCTGACCATTATCAACGGGTCATGAGAATGGGGTTCTAATTGCACTAGAAATGTCTACAAATGAAGCGTAAATGGTAGCTATAACAACATAACATACTATGTCCATGTTAGGAGACTGACTGATGAGTGATGTGCTGCATGGGATGACACAGAGCTCTTATTATCACCTAATTTAGCTGACATTCACAGGTTGTGGTAAATGTGAATCCTCACATGTAATAGTCTCTGTGATTAGTATTGGTATGTGTACTTAATACTGTGTGTATGTACGAATGTAGAACTGTATGAGTGTGTGTGTATGTGTGTGTGTGTGAGGGAGCAGTAAGCCTGAGTATGAGCATATTCTGTGTGTAAATGAATGAGTCTTATTTTTTTTATGTAATGTCAGGAAACTCAGTGAGCACAAAAGAGAAGTAGTTACATGGCTTGCTACGTAACTAGCTGCCTTGTTATTCTCTGGCTATTTAGCCACGCATAAAAGTGACGGCACAGAGTTATGAAAGAAGTTTAACTGACCATAAATTGTCACGCTCAGTCCACACTCGTCTATGTCTTTATTTTTTATTTTTTTTTGAGGTTTGAGAAATTCAGTGTCTCAACCTTTTGTCATAGCAAAACAATGAGACAGATGTGGCTTAACTTGTAAAACTGGGATATAATAACAAGTCAAAACTCTACCATAGTAATGTAAACAACTCAAATCATCTTTTTAAGAAATGACCTAGGCGAATGTGGAATGAGCATGACGATGTTCCAGTCAGATATTGTGCAGTTTTACCAAAAACCATGTCTCAGAGAAAAACTTGTGAAACAGCCAGTCTAGTCATTGTTGTCTTTAGTGTTGTTTTTTTTTTCTCTAAATTACTGCAGTTTTCTTCTATGACCTGCACTTGCTTTCTTTGCCAGATTCATTCTTACGACCTGAAAAACCATTTCATTCATACACCCTCAGGGTCTATATTATCCTGTCACTCACTTACATGCATTAATATAAAAAAAAAAAGACATTTCATGTAAAAGAATTACATATCAAAATCCTTTGGAAAAAAAAATATAGCTGAACAAAATCATTACCTTTTAGATTGCAAGAAATATGCGCATTGATTGTGGTTTCAGGCGATATAAATTTTCGCTGTTGCTTCATAACTCACTGACACTTTAAACACTCTAGGCAGAATGCTGTGCAAGCTACAGTTATATCACTCATGAAATAAGCTAAAATTATGTCAACTTTAAATATTTCCTAAAGCTGTCTCTGTGACGAAAGAAAATCTATCCATTGTTTTCATACTTTGTGGGAAATGCACAAATCTCCTCTTTTAGAGGTAGTTTCTTCAGTACAACTTATGAAAACAAGCAAACGTATATGCCAAAGCCTATTTTTCATTCAAGGATGTCTGTAAATTCTTAGACAGATACTCACAATAATAATAATATAATAATAAAGAATATTTATAAAGCGCCCACTCCCCATAAATGAGCTCTAGGCGCTTGACAAAGTTGAAGATCTCACTTTCTGTCTTTCACACATTCTCTCCAAAAAATTCAGATACACAATCATTTGTACTAACTCAAGCTCACATTATCATTCAACAGAGGCAGAGCTGGAACTTATGGCTAGGAATTACAGCAATATTTTTGAAATAAATAGGTTTTGAGTTTTCTTTTGAAGCTTTCAATGGTATTTGTTGATCTTAATTCATTTGGTAGAGCGTTCCAAACTGATGGTCCTGATGAGGTAAATGCTCGCTCTCCATATTTCTTAAGATGTGACCTCGATACTGAAATGAGGTTAGTACTACTTGATCTCAGACATCTTGATGGTGTATATGGAACCAGGAGTTCACTCATGGAAATTCAGCAGTCTGTAGACCCTGATAGCATAGGACGGCCAATTTATACTCTATTCTTGCTTTTATAGGCTTACAATCCAGTAAACACAGCAGCCAAATAGAGTTATACCAACTGATTTCATACACAAATTAATAGAATTCCATATCCTTTAAATAAATTGCAGAAATTTGTTCCCCACAAGACAGATGCATACCAATTAACCGTTTGTCACTGGAACAGTCAGACACTTTATATGTTAGCATACATACGTTAAATAACAGGACCCCCCCCTCATAGAGAGAGTTTTCCTATTTTACACATGAGCAAAGCCAAGAACAGATTTCAAAAGATGACACGGTTTTAAGACATACTGTAATTATGATATGCAACAAAATAGAACATTAAGAAAGAAATGATGTCTTCATAATATCGATGACAACAGGACGCGGATGGAAAATGGCCATTATTTTTGGTTTCCAAATATTTATTGCACTAAATCACCAAGCACTGTTGGAATGTTAAGAATGAAAAAACTCTGGCCGGTAGCACATCTGTAAAATAAGTCCTGATCTGCTTCTCCATATAACATCATAGTTAGTGTTCAAAGACAGTATATATATTTATGCAATATGCTATGTTCCACATCGGCCAGCGGCATGTGTGAGAGGTTGACAACATTTTGTTTCCAGATGGTAATTTATCATACATTGGGCCATTAGGTGGTGGAATGTCAAAGCTAATATACTGTTGTCTCAGGTTTGGGGTCACATCAAACAGTGTTTTCTCTAGACTGTGCTGTTGCACAATTCATCTTTTAAATTTGAAAATCCCTTCTAAAAATACATTGAACGCATGCCAATCCCTCCTTCTGTCCTGCAGAAAAACCTAAAAATTCTCCTAAAAATTTACAATTCCCTCCTCAAATTTTATGAAATGAGCGGAATGTCTCTCCAGTTTATATGACCTTAATTAAACATTGTAACAAAGGAGCAGAATGTGATGTAAAATTGTCGCCTGCATCCAGGTACTGCCCCGAAGTATCTAAGCAAATACACTGGTTTCCTTAACTCTGTTTCTGTTTATGTGATAATAGCTGAAAATAGGATTCTTTACTGGTGATGCATCAGTCGTAACACTCAGCTATTGAACATGTTAAGATCAGGGAGTGTCCATATTGTGACAATATGATAGAAGCTCAACCATGGAAACTTGAAATCCTGTTTGTTAGCATGGCTCTACTTGGTGCTCTGTATGTCTACGGGAGGTTGTTTTTAACATTCCTATATTCCTTGTATGCGATGATGCCAGTACTGTTAATATCTAATGAATACAAGTAATTTGTTCTTCAGAGTTGAATTTTTCACACTATGAGTACAGTCTGGGCAAGATCAATAAACTAGATGAACTTGTTAAGCTCAAATTCTAAATGGGTTAGTTACATGGACCAATACCACTAAACATAGATTTATATTCAATATGGTACTGAATCCCAGGAAACAAGCTTTGCCATCTCTGTATCTACAGGTCATGGCAAAACAATAAGCACCCTCCTGATTTACAAGTATAGTACATGATATAATTATACATCTGCCTTCCAAGTACAATTCAGTCATCTTGCACATGTATTGAAATTCACTTGAAATCTATCCTGACTGAACTCTTCAGCTTTATTTTAGGCATCAGTTTAGAATCAGTTGAGGAATTCAGGGACAGAATGATCAGATAAAAGAATTTATTCTTATTTTTTGCTTCTTACAAGCAAAAAACATTAGTCTATAGCTCAAGACTGTGAAGCTTGAATTGTCTTTAAATTTGGAAATTGCCTTTTTCTCAAATGCTAGAAGTTACTCAACCCTTCAATTTTCCAGCTGCTGTTAACAGTATAATCCACTCAAATGATTCTTTTTAAATGAAGGCCTCCTCTATCTCCCTCTTGGGCTTATCGTGTCTAACCAATTAATCAGTGCTCTGCAGAGCAGCCGATGTGTAGTGATGGCATGCTGTTTGCTGGTGGAGGAACCAAAGTAACAAACATTGCACACCAGAGGGGCCAGGATCTCATTACCACAGATTTCGCATTAGCTATAGCTGCGTCAAACTTTGTGTCTCATGCCACTCCACACTGATCACTGAAGGAAGGATGTTTGATAAAATTCTTACTGTTCAAGGGACAATACACATGACAATGCCCTGACCAATGAAAGTATTGAAAGGACATGGCCACTGTATAATTCAACAGACTAAAGTGACCTGTAGAACTTGAAGCCCTCTGAAATTTGCCTCAAGGTTCCTTAGGCACATAGTGTTCTCATTATTGTAGATTTAAAAATGAACCCACTTTAATAAGTAGCCAATACTTGTAAAATTTTGAAGCTCACAAAAATCCCCACCAATAACTTGTACCATCGTAAATACAGTCGAGCATTAAGAAACTTTATCAACAAAATGCAACAAAAGCACATTCACTGGCAGAATTTACTCACATGGGTAACATTGGTTAAATTTCCCTCTATTATTTAAAATAAACACCCTGAAGTGTGATATTCATATCTTTTATCAGTGCAGATGGGTCACTTGTCAGTTCCATACTCTAGCCTAAAAAAGTAAGTCTGTCCTGCAGAGTCATAATGTTTTGAAAACATCTTTATCCTTCTTGATCCTGTGTAATCCTGTGTAATACTTGTCAATAACTCACCTCTTAATGTCTTTTCAATATGTCTTTGCTGAAAATTTGTTAGCTTGGATTCTTGCATCATTTCTGAATGAAGAGACAAAAAACACCATAATGTAAGTAAAACATCAAATCATATTTTGCTACACAGTAATTATGACTATAGCCCACATAACTGTACATTTCTAGTCCTTAGCACTAGATGTAACAAACTTTTAACTTAAAGCTACTTCAAAGTCTTGACCGACACAAATTACTCCAGTTTTCCAACTCATACTGTTATAACACTGGAACTGGCATTTCATAAGACTCATTTTGTCTTGCTCCATATATCACACAGTGGACAAATGCAGCGCATCATTATGTTTGAAGACACTTCCATTTCCGTATTCATCATATGTAAAAGAGGGACTATTGTAATGGGGAAGGTGAAAAACGGAGATCCAGTTTTCTTTTAGGGCAGTTTGGGGGTGAGGGTGAAAGGAAAGATGAAACAACAAACATAAACAAACTGGATGGAAGTCCTACCCACTGCAAAATCAGTCAAGTGGAACATGACAGGAAGGGAATACCTAACCTTTGAATTTGTACTGTTCTAGTTGATTTGGCAATTATACTATTCTTTTCACCCCTAGAACAACATACATCACAAATGATAGGTACCCTTCAAAAGGTAATATCAGGACGACAAAAAAGCATACATGGCTATATGGGTGAGTTACAACAGATGCCAATGTTTACTGAAGAGCATAGGATGAAAGAAAGCTTGTTACTCTCCTGAAATTATTATCTTTTCCATTGCTAGCTGCCCTAAATGCTGGTCTACATGTGCAAAGTCTGCCTACTTCTCTTTTCTTGTTTTAAATGGTCTGTGGACATATATTTTTTGATCCCATCATAAGGTGACTTTTGGCCCTGCTATCAGATACAAATCTTCCACAGTGACTATTGAAAAGGCCAAATGACATATTGTCCACATACAGTGGAATCCATTCATAATGGGCATGGTTGAAAATGGAACCAGAGTGTACTGGCTCTTATCCTAATACCCTTTCCTCCTCATCTTTCTTAAAATAACCCAACATTAATGAGACTGGAGGACCGAAAATCCAGTCATATCTTGATACGGATCATTATTATGACCTTGTCTTATGAGTTTTTGCATTCATGAGCACAATTATTTAAAAGCCAAATGTATAGCCGTAAGTCAAATTTGTGCCATGCACTGAAGACTGGCTGACCTCTCGACATGTCATGTGATACATCAGCGGTGATTGCATGCAGCATAACCAATTCCGTTGCTAAGAACACCACCACTAAATCTAAACAGATTTAGACAAGACCACATACTAGACCTCCTGATATCACATCAAAAAAATCAAACTGCCACAAACCATTGAAAGTGGAATGCCAAATAAAGTTATGCCTGAGATACAAAAAATGTCGAACAAATGAGAACATTAACTCCTGCTTCCATACTGACAGAAACGATTCATAATTCATTGCAGGAACACTTGCAATTGCACTGGAATCGAAGCTGATTTCAGAGGTCGACACTACTCTGATAATTTGGTCATGATTCAAGATCTCTTGTCAAATGGTCGAGCAAGTCAGTAAAATGAAAACAAACGTAAGTTAACCTTTGAGTAAATCATGAGTCTGCTTGCTGTACACCACCTGAGGTGCATTCCAAAATCCTCCTTTGCCCGACATTTTGACGCTTTTGCTGCTGCTAAGGCGTCACTTCCTGTGTAGAGTGAAAAGTGTGAACATCGTGAATTAGATGCATCGAATAATTAACCATCCTGAGCAAACAGATTTAACACCCTACGCGATTTCCTCTGTGGGTTACGGACCAATTTCATTTTTTTAAAAAGTGTAACTCACAGAGCCGGGCTGGATCAGCGACATTATGAACAATAGATAATGATTGACGGAGAGTTAATTAGTTGATAAACTCTCTGCCACCTCAGAACGCATTGCTCTCCTCTTTTCTTTCACTCATAAACTTACAATGCATACTCACCAAGTTTTGATTCAGAATCAGTAACCCCGACAGACTTCTTTCAGTCATATTAGTGCCTTTTCCAGCTATTTACCGGATTCGGCTCACTAAAAGGCCTAAAGACATTTTTTTTTAATGTTAAAAAGTGGTGCTTTGGGACTCAGAAACCCGAACTAACCCAGATGCTCTTAGAAATCTGAATCTCTGACACAGCGTTTGAGCCATAGACTATTGATTGGAGCAGCTTTTTGTAGATCTAGACATTGGTAACGAAAGGAGGATATCATTTGATTTATCAGTTAAGGTATCCTGTGTTTGGAGAAAGAAATATACTGTAGTCGAAAGAGCTTGAAATGGTTCTAATGTATAAACCAGCAGAAGTAAAGTTGCTGGACGAAATCGGGACAGCTGTCAGCAGTTTCAACTCAATAAAACCAGAAGGCCATTCAGCAGAGCACAAACATCTACGAACGCAAAACTTAGCCACAAGACGATGGTTGTCTTTGTGTGGGAGGGGAGAACAAAATCGTCCACAATCGCAACCAACCAATCAACCAACCCAACCAACCAACCAATCAATCAACCAGCCAGCCAGCCAGTCAGGAAGCCAGCCAGCCAGCCAACCAATCGACCGACCCAGAAATAATAATTTATTTCATGCAGCTACTCCCTATGCTTTCTACGCCTAACAATAGCTCTGTGGCATTTACATCAAACGCGGTTACAATTTACAACACTGTACTCATAAAACAACATCCGGCAAGCTGTGTAATTTTAATCTGACTGGCGCCAAAAACATTGGTATGAAGATGCCAATGTTTTTTTCACTGTGGGCTATAGACCTATAAGGCTTTACACCTCTCATATCCAGGGATCCCATGCCAAAATACTTTCCAAACATGTTGTTTAGCTCTTTCTCCCATTTTTGACACAAAGAAAAATGCCCTTAAACCAATTAGATTTTGAGAACTTAGGCAGTGAAGCAGGCTACCTACTGTTTTAGGCCTTTTCACTCAGTAAACAGGGTACCCTAACCCACCCAGCAACAACCACACATTTTATACTTGCGTGGCTAAACCTCACCTATTCTGAGTCTACAAATGTATTTGCACCTATCTAAGCTTTTGATATGGCCAGTTTTCTGATTTTATAGGGACTATTTAAAATTGCATACCAAAATGCCAGGTACCATTGCATCTTCATACTTTAAACGGGCCCAAGCTTATTTTCTTGCTCACTGTTTCACAGTTTGGGTATCACAAACATTACGAAAAAGACTTGCCAACCACATGTCATAAGCGAAACAAAAAAAAGCGGAGTAACAAGAGACGCAACTTACCCACTGTGTAAGGTCTGCCTACAAGGGGGCAGAGAAAGAAGAAAGAGAAGAAGAAGAAGAAGAAGAAGAAGAAGAAGAAGAAGAAGAAGAAGAAGAAGAAGAAGAAGAAGAACAACAACAACAACAACAACAACAACAACAACAACAACAACAAATAGATAGGGAAGAAGGAGGTTAAGTGTATGAAGGATGTGGACAAAAACGGGGAAAAAATGTCCTTATTTTTTCGAGAAACCTTTCGGTTTCTCTCAAAAACACCAGCAGACAGTAACCCCAATTCCACTGAAATCACTTCAACTAAAAGTTACTTGAGTAATGAGCAGATCAAATACAGTTTTGCAAGTTCCAGTAATTGCGACTATCCAAGAAAGGATGTAATGAGTTTTTGAAAACAAAATAGTCAAAATCTGCAGCGAGCAATTTAAATTCGATATACTTTATATACAAAAAATGCAATACGCGATTAGATCTACCGGTATTTCGCCAATGAAACCATTTACCCCCACATCGGTATCGATTTTCCTACGTTAAAAAAAGGAGGAGATGCTCAGATTAAAAATTAATTTACTTAAAAGGCTGATACTGGCTGAAATTAAACTCATCGCCTTAGCACTTGCCTTCTCACCTCCCCTTTTCCCCCAGCGCGTGCTGAGAGAGTTCTTGACATGAAAAGTTACTCTTAAGTATGGTATCAGATATAACGTATTCTTGATGTCTGAAAACTTTTATCTTCTCTTTTCCTCTTGGTTCCATGGATTCCCTTCATGGATTGCCCAACAAACCTATAGATTTACAAAATTTTCTTTTCGGTTTTTTGTTTAATTACTCACACCACAACGTAATAAGCTCAGTTTAGGTTCCAATTAGGCATAATAGCCTCTTCACAAGCGGAGGTAAAAATAAATGACCGAGCACCTAAAATCTAAATGATTTAAACACAAAGACTATTAGGAACCTTTTGAGAGAGAAAACTGATAATACTGGGCCCAGGGGGGAGGGAGGGAGATATTTACGGTAGAACTTAATATTTAGTAAGACAAGCAACGAAGAAAGATCTTTTTTTTTTCATCACTTGGGGATGCGAAGGCAGCTTTATTGAAATTTGGAATTACTTTCATTTCAAAGAAGAAAGAAAGAAAGAAAGAAAGAAAGAAAGAAAGAAAGAAAGAAAGAAAGAAAGAAAATGTAGCCGATTAAGAATGCGTGGTGTAGTGAAGTGGATAGAGTTGACCAGGTTTACAAAATACATCTTTTGAAATCCTTCCTGTATCTTAGGCCCCTTTTTTTGTAGAGAGCTCTTCGGGAATCTTTAATGAATACATATTATAGAAGAGGCTGGCAGACTCCCTGGACTGTCGAGCCTGACCGCATGTTGTAAAAGTTATACGCCTTTCACGAACTGTGTCAGTCATGTAAGTGCACCTACCCTGAACAGCCCTAAATAACAACGGCTATATACGTACAATTTATATCTATATTTATATGTGACCATCTTATGCGAATATCTGTCACGTGTCACGTGAATTGTATGGAAAGGTTCCATTGTTTCTGACATCAAGCAGAAATTTTCATTACTGTCTGGAACGAGTGCGTTAGCCCACAAGACCTCATAGCGCAGCTAGTGATACGACAGGCTCACGGCTTGAAGGAAATGATGCTGTGACGTCAAAGGTAAGAAGCATGCGCAAGCGAGTCAGCAGCCGAAACAGGCGGGTATAAAATAAAAGGCGCCATTCGCATTGCCTGAACAGGTGTAGTAAGACGGCTGATGAAATAAAGTTTACTGTGATTGATTAATTGACATCTATGAAATATTGGCAAAGAAAACGGAAAGATTGAACAGATTCTGACACAAGTTAAAATTTACTTCCGTGCCGCGACATAATAATTTCAGCCAAAATGATATGAAATAACTGAAAGCTTTCCTTGTGTTTTTATTAATATATTATTATTTTCGACTTCAAGTCATTAAAGTAACTTTGTGGTCGATATACATTTTGTCACACCATTTAGCGATAACCAGATTTCAACCAGTGTAGGCCTACTTAGAGGAACAGCGTATGTCTGAACTGGAGTGAGGAGAGAGAGACTATTTAAAGACTAATTTCAAGAACGGTGGTCGTCTACAAAGACAGAAAAAAGGAAAAACTCCAACAGAGAAAGGTGTCAACGTCATTTCCAAAGCCTGTTGCCACCTGGGCATAACTGCCATACGATGAGCTTCTTCGACTGTATCAACAGCACTGTAAGTATGAATACAATGTCACTTCTTTATGTTCTGTTGTGAAAGTTTTATTATTATCGTTTTCACATTTCTACGACAATGTTTTAAGAGAAGAGCCAGCTTATCTTTTGGTCGGTTTTGTTGTTTTTTTTGTGTTTTTATGTAGTGCGCCAAAATGGAGGATAGGGGTACCTACTATACGTAAGCTGCGCCAAATGATGCAGACAGTTTTTGGTTAAAATAACAAAATTAGACAATTTACAGTAACTTTCAGTAATTCCAATAATATTGCTTTTAGCTTTCCTTCTCTGTTCGCCATATCTTCTCATGTTTTTTTTTTCATGAGGAAATGTGTTACATCGGCACGCTGTGATCATGTCCTGCAGATTTCATTCAATCCACCTAAGTCTGTTGTTTTGTTGTTGTTGTTGTTGTTGTTGTTGTTGTTGTTGTTGTTTTGGGGGGGGGNGGAGTGGGGAGGAGGGGCATCAATTGCTTTGCTTCAGATATAGTGTGTCAAAATTTACATAATAGCCTCAGAATTATCAATTTTAAGCCAACAATAAGTAGGCCTACACCAAACCAGTCAAATTACAATATCAGGTTACATACAGAAGAATACATTCTGGTACGTTAATGCCTAACAGGGATACACTATCGGCTTTTGACATAAGGAATTTGTGTATCATAAAAAAAAATGATAACAATATTGTATAATTCTCAAAATCCGCAAACCATTTTTAAAAAAAATACTGTAAACCTTANAATACTGTAAACCTTAGAAAGAAATAGCATTATGTTGGAAACTTGTTCAATCTGAATATCACCGTGGCGCAATACTTTGGTTAATGTGTAGCACAGTCTACAAGTTCGGGTTAGCCCAATTTGCATTCGCCTCTTATTTTTTTCGTGAATCTGAAGCACAGGGCTGGCTCAAATTCACCTACACATGTAGTCAGATGGTTATTTTTAGACATAAACTCGATTGTTAAACTCCGTAAGTTTGTTAACAATATTGTTATTGTTATTGTTAACATTATCCTCCTCCACTTCAAATGACTATATCTCGGGCTAGAACAGTACTGGGCCAATTTTTTTTTCATTTAATAAAAGGATCCACATTGAGCTTTCATGCCACATCATAACTTGGTTTAGCCAGAAAGTTACTTAGGACCTATTTCAACTGACTGCAAGATATATTCAGTACCCATGCAGTTTCTCTCTCTCTCTCTCTCTCTCTCTCTCTCTCTCTCTCTCTCATATATATATATATATATATGAACTCAAATCAACCTTTTCGAGAGATTGCTGCAGATTTTTATTTAAGCCGATGAGCAAAAGTTTTAAAAAAATTGATTTCAATCAACAAGAAAAGTTGTTGAACAAGACATGACGACAACAGCGGAGCCGTAGAACCGTGAAAGAAAAGAAAAATGAACATTTTAAATTGAAAGCATGTTTCTCTCTCTCTTTATTTTTTTTTTCTTGACAATATCTCAGCTTTTTTTTTTTTTTTTTGNTTTTTTTTTTTTTTGGCTGAACATTCACCAACCTGCCGTTTTATATTGTTTATGTCTTTATCAAAGTACGGGCATCCGATAAAGCAGAACCGTGAATCACGCGCAAAGACTTCGATCCGGTGATTTTTAATTAAGTTTCGAGGACCCGCAAAGTGCAAAGAACCCGAGGCGACTTCATTTTTGTACAGCATTACTACGTCTGCACTCAAAGTACAAGCATTATTTCCTTGAAGAGTATTGTAAATCATTCAGTCTTCATTTTTTAATAGGTTATTAAACTGATTTCAAAAGTTGGCTAGGCTGCATTATTACGAGCATATTGCACGAATTTCTTAATCATAACTTCGATGCGTCTTCGAAAAGAACATAGACATATTTATTTTACTTACTGAAAACAATGTAAGAAGTAGTGAGGTATGTATTAGGTATTTTCAGCTCCATCACGTGACCTAGGAAATCTTGCTCACACGTTGGTTTGTTTACATGCTCTGCTCATGTATGATTACTCGTCATTTATCAAAATATCCTAGCAATCCCTAGATCACGTGGTGTAACTGATCCGTCTGAAAATACCTCATTGAAATGTAGCTAGAATTAGGAGTCGGCTATATATTTAATCTGACGAATCCCCAATACTCGTCCATGAACCTGAACATCTTGTGTTAGAGAAATCTGACGCAAAGACAGAGATAAAGTTAGGAGACAGTGGTGTGTGTGATAATGGATAATGAAGACAACACCTTCTTCATTTATTGCGACATCAGCACGATCACCGCCACCACTTTTGCCACCATCATCATCACCATTCATCGGTAATACTTTTAAGTATTAAACTGTTTCACAGCCAACTACGTAAAATTTAAGAAGACGATGAAACAAAGGAATACTCTAAGATTTTCAACCTGTTCAAAATATCACTACTGAAGCGATGTCATGATCTTTATCACGAAACTGCAACTGAGTTACACCCTGAAGAAAATAAAATATCCAATATGTCGTATTATTCTGTCAAAATCAGTCCTATATGTCCTTTTAAAATAAAGTTACAAGGTTCAATAGATTAGTACCCATATCTGGTTTACATATGCTGATATTATACAAGCTGTCACCATCAGAGATGTTCTAGCCAGCGATATCAGTTCCATCCAGTTCATGTCAATTCAGTCCAGTTCAGTTCAACTCTTTGTGAACTCAAGGCATTCCAGCCATTGTACACCTTTTAATTGCATTCCCATAACTATTATTAAAATAAATAAACCACAAGTACAAATATATAGGAGATTAAAGTATGGTGGGTGGAAAGATAAACTAACGGATAAATAAAAGAGTGTATGAATGACTGGATGACTTAATAGAAAAAAAATACTTAAAGGAAAAGGAAAATAAAAACATAATTGATAACATAATCAGATACATAAACAGAGAAGCGAAAAAATGATTCTTCAACTATCTTAAATTTCATTAAGCATAGCAGCTCGTATGAGGTCATGTTGGCCAGAGACATTCTTAGTGATCTCTGTGACATAATCTGTAATCGGACTTTTATAGCACTGTTTCTGTAAAAGCAACTATTCAAGTATAATTTATTCATGCAGATAAGGTATCTGTCTACATTTCTATTACAAATTTCAAACGAATTATAGATTATCATGCATGTGAAGCCGAGCTAATCTTATAATTTCTGTATTCCTGCAATTTTTCATCGCATTCGAATGTGACTGGTCTTATCAAGATCAGGCTGCAGGAAATGTGCCATAAATCATTCATCACTTCTGTCACTGATATTACAGTGTTACACTGGATGTTCCTTGCACAACCAGACTCGCGATTTTATCAGTCTTTGCAATTGCCTGTGGCACCTGCATCAAAGAAATTAGCAACAACTTTTGTGTCTTCATTGTGTTTAACATTAACTAATGAAGAGTGATCAGCGGAATTAATGTTCCTCAGTCTTAGGGCTTGTGGGGTCACCAGACTTCTTTTCTGGAGAAAACAAATATCGGCCGAAAAGGAAAAGACTCAGTTTTAATGTTCTTCCTAGGAGGAAAGCCAACCTGAAAAGAGACGATGCATAAGTTTCAAATCATTCGGTTACTCCTGTTTTGTAGGCACTGCTCCCATTTAGTGTAATGTTCAGAACTTGTACATTGCAAGGCGTCTTGAACAGAAACGCCGGCCTGTGCTTTTCATAAAGCTATATCAAATTTTATGATATTGGAACCAAACCTTCACAAGTCACAACAAAGCACCACAGGGCCTGAGTGTTCAGACGCATTATTTTTGTCTGTATTTCCCGCCATCAAACTGATATTTTCAGTGTGGTATTCATTTAGCCGGCGTTAACCTTTTTAGAATGAATGCTTTTTTTAGTTGCTTTTTTTTCAATTTTTCAGAGCATCCGTTCTGCTTCTGTCCCCATCCCCAGTTGTCTTTCTCATTGTATAGTCTGTTTTCTTTGTTTGTCTTACACTGCAGGATCGTCCTATCATTTAAACTGCGAGCAGACATCTGAATTTGCACATCTACAAGACGTCTAATCATAGCTTCCACCTTATTTCTTCAAGCGACAGAACACACTTTTCTTAAAAGTAAAAAGCACCAGATAATCTCATCTTCTTTTAATCGTAACTCTGTCCAAATCCCCAGGACTTGCCATGACGCGTAGTCAACCACACTTCATATATAATATCATAATCTACGACTATGTTAAATAGTGTTACCCCCTGTTATGCTTCAAGGTACCGGTAACATTACACAGTTTACATCATGC
Organism: Ellobium chinense; assembly: GCA_033807755.1. Taxonomy (NCBI): domain Eukaryota; kingdom Metazoa; phylum Mollusca; class Gastropoda; order Ellobiida; family Ellobiidae; genus Ellobium; species Ellobium chinense. The sequence continues at coordinate 1,449,912 of JAWQUT010000059.1, forward strand.
TGTATTGCATTATTCAACTGGTAATGCTGTGTCACATCCTATCGCGAGGCGGAAATGACTCTCTTTTACACGAGAGCCGGTAACGAGTAGAGTTGGGTTAATTCGAATTATACAATATTCGAATCCAGAGAGGAGGGGGGATATAATATTTGCAATTTCCGCTATTAGAATGACAAGGAAATATTCACCAGATACTAGCGAGATCTTTTTTTTAATGTCTTTTCATTTTAAACAAAGCTAAATGTTTACATTTGTACACTTAGGCAAAGACCCAAATTTTAATATGACATAGAGATTTCTCTAAACCGAACCGTTTTTTCTCTTTTTTAGCTTTAAACATCCTGTGAACAGAAGGATTCCATTCCACACCTTTTTAAGAATTCGAATCTGGATTCGAACCCAGGGTAAGGGATTCAATGGATTCGATTCCGGAGTCGAATCTTGCCTATCACTAGTAACGACTGAGTAAAAAGGGCCGCTCGTTAAATCTCATGATTAATAGTCTCTCGTGATTAACAACTTCATTGTGTAAATATCGGATGGCATGCAAACACGGAAGTTTAATTCACACAGACTAATAATCTGACACGTATCGAATATAATACAATCTATCCTAGCCCTATTCAACCCACCAATGGCAAAGTTCTCATGCAAAGACGTTGATGCCTTCAACAAACTCTGTGTTCCACGCTGGGAGTATGAGGAGGGAATTTATACTCTCCCAAACTTGTAAATTTTGAATTAATGTGAATCTCCGACTCCGGCCTTGTCACAGCGCCACTAGTTTCTTTTGTTTCAGAACATCAAAGAGGGCCAGGAGGAAATTTTTATGTTTTGCCCTAATGGACAGGGAAGACCGCGTATCAGCGCCGTTTATGTTTATGTTGTAGAGCGTGTAATGCTTCGGAGTTTTCAGGCTTTTTTTTTTCAGCAATTTAAAGCTAGGTGATTCTGCTTATGTCTCAGAAGTGGAGCATTGCTTGACTTCAATATCATTAGAAAGCATTTCCATCTGTTTTTAACAGTTTTGGATCGTCAACTGCGATAAAAGTTGGTGTGGCCTCATTGAAGTATAACTAATTTATTAGAAATATTTCAGTTTTCTCAAACACAGTAAGCTTAAACGAAGACAGTGTATTGCACTAAATAAAGCACGTCTGATTAGGCTGAATGAAGCATTTTCGAATCTCTGTTGTTCGCAGAAATTCATTATGTCTGGGTGACGCGTTACGCGCATTATCATCCCATACAGTGGAACAGGCTTTGGGCAACTGTCGGCGAGTGACGCTGTGATACTGTGAAATTGCGCAACTAGGTGTGACTGACACTGTTGCACGGCGCTCCTGAGCAATTTGTACAATGCTGTTATCTTTGGAACGGAAATTCCCAAACCATCCGTGGTATTTCCGGTAATTACCGCCAGTGCGCAAAGTTCGCCAATGCGCAAAGTTGGACAACATTATGCATGCGGCGCCTAGAACTAGATTTTGAGTTTTTCTTACTCCCAAGCAACAGCACAAAATGTTGTTACAGGATTTTACTATAGATGATGTTGTATTTGCATCAATGTGGTATTCTTGCTGCTTCAGTCTCTGCTCCCGAGATTTCTGCAGATATTGATTTCACTGATTCTTTTACATTGTTTTCTAGTCTTATTTAAGCGACTCTAAAATAAAAAAAAATACACAAATATTCTTCAGTATATATACAACAACAACAACAACAGCAGCAGCAGCAGCAGCAGCAGCAGCAGCAACAACAACAACAACAACAACAACAACAACAACAACAACAACAATAATGATAAATATCATAAGTGTGGGTTTGTATAAACGCTTTCCTGGTTCTGAGCAGACCGTGAAAAGATGGATGCCCAATACCTAGCTCGCGGATTGAAGCCCCCCACACCCATAGGTAGTTTCTTTTGAGCAGTTTTTCCCTTTACCCTGCCTACTATGAGCACAATAATGATCATGTCTATGTATAAATATTCCCTCCTGGCCTCTCTACAATGGCATCCACTGTACTTGTCTGCCTATGCCAATCTCGTTTTAATTGGCCACGACGACCACTGTAGTTCAGTCAGTGATGAGTTCTCAACGAGTTCTCAGTTCAGTTAACTTAGGTGTTTCTCTTAGACCACTGTGTCTGAACGGGAGCATTGTGTAACAGCGCCAGTCATACCTGGCTGCACAATTTTACCGTGTCACAGCGACACCGCCGACAACAGCTGCCTGAGGCATGCTCCATCTGGACGGAAAAAACAACAACAACAAAACATGTAACAGCAACACTTGAGCCTCTTCCCCCCCCCC
>JAWQUT010000059.1:1458518-1514313 GCA_033807755.1 Ellobium chinense
TCTCTCTCTCTCTCTCTCTCTCTCTCTCTCTCTCTCTCTCTCTCTCTCGACTCTATAAGGAATTCTGCGGAGTCCAAACTGCTTAACCCAGCCTTAATTGGTGAAGTATTCAAGACCTAAATCTTCCCATTCAGACATCCTGGTTTCCGACTCATAATGGTGGCAATGGACAAAAAAAAATATGTACTGCAGCTGTCAGCTATAAAATATTACTCTTACTAGATTTAATGTTAAAAAACACATTAGAAATGTCTTTAACAAGAAACGCAGTATTTTAGTCAAGTCCTCAGGGGGTAAATGACAGGATGATTACATGAAATTTGATCGAGAATAGTTGGTGTTAATTTTTTTCCTAAATGGTAAATTTGTTTGCCATCGTTTTTGTGCATTCCATGACCAAATGATGTAGGCTTCTATGTCTCTGGGAAGATGAAAACCGCGTATAGCAAGATATATCTGTAAATAAGTGTACATAAGATCACATCACAGCACATCACACCACACCACACCATATACGAGCTTTGAGCATAATAACGAGCATACGCAGTATTTTTTTTTAAAAAATCATGATGTTCGAGGGTCTTACTGTACACGAGAGCCCGTGCTTTACAACAGGAGACGCACAGCTTTCACGTAAAGTCCATCTTGTGGCTCTCCCAAAGATAAATGCAAATGGAAAAATACTTTGTATTGCTCTTCACTTCACTATTCATATGTATACCATAATGCTTCTTTGTTTTTCCTTGTGGTATCCTCGGTCTGCTTAGTGAAGATTTACGTATGTCATGTCTTGAGAAAGGTCTTGTGGACCGAAAATTTTATCGTTTTCAATTTGAATTAACATTATTACTACATAACTCTGACACCACACCGCACCGCACCACACCACACCACACTACACCACATCACACAACACTACTACATCACATAACATCACACCATATCACACCACTCCACACCACATCACACCACATCACACCACATCACATCACACCACTACATCATACCATACCACATCACATCACACCACACCACATCACACCACATCACATCACATCACATCACACCACTACATCATACCATACCACATCACATCACACCACTACATCACCACACCACGATATCACATCACACCACACCACACCACACCATACCACACCACACCACACCACACCACACCACACCACACCACACCAAACCAAACCACACCACACCACACCATACCACACCACCCCACACCACACCATACCACACCACACCACACCACACCACTACATCACATCACATCACACCACATCACATCACATTACACCACACCACACCACACCACACCACACCACACCACACCACACCACACCACACCACCACATCACATCACATCACATCATCTCACATCACATCACATCACATCACATCACATCACATCACATCACATCACATCACATCACAACACATCACATCACACCACACCACACCACTACATCACACCATACCACACCACACCACACCACACCACACCACACCACACCACACCACACCACACCACACCACACCACACCACTACATCACACCACACCACATCACATCACATCACATCACATCACACAACACCACACCACATCACACCATATCACAATATTAGATCTATTATGCAGTGAAAAATATTGACAGAATGCTAGTGATCAATGCCTATAAATGGTAGCGGCATTGTATACTGCCCAGGGAGTAGAGAAAGCACCAGAGCGACCTCGTCTGCTGGGATAATAATAATGTGAAGTCGCGTAAGCGGACAACAGCCTGAATACGAGACTAATAAACCGCAGTATTGTTATTACTATTATTATATTCTGTGATACCATTATGTCATAACAACTCCGCTCAGACACGTTCTTTGCTGTCCTCTATCCACCAGCTGTCCTGAAAGGCGAGGCCTGGTTCAACGACAAACCTTGGCTCTGTGAGACAGTGGCTGCCATGTGCCTGACCGCTTGCTTTTGCGCATTCCTGAGTCTCACGTTGGCTAGTCTGAACAGGTAATGTGATCTATATATACATATGGATTACATATGGGGCCCAATTTCCTTCCCTAGTGCTAAGGCAACAAGGCTAACTGGCCTATGATCCATTTGAGAAAAAGAAACATCAGGGTTTATTCCATTTGAGAGAAAAAAAACCCAACCTATCTTACTAATGCACCTAATAAAAAACACCCCAGCACGTTTGAGTGGTATAATGGATCTATTATTATTATTATGTAATGTGGCAACAGGATACGAGTCTAATGTCGGTAGCTCACTACTTGTCAGTTAGAATCATGGCCAAGAAAAAAATTAATCTTTAAAATGTTTTTTTTTCCTCCTTAATTGAGACAATGAGTACTTGAACTCTTCGTTTCATGTCGTTTCTTTCTCTCTCTCTCTCTCTCTCTCTCTCTCTCTCTCTCTCTCTCTCTTTCGCACACACACACACACACACACACACACACACACACACACACACACACACACACACACACACACACACACACACACACTATCGCCCATGATAAAAACTGGATAAGAATGGTCACTAGGTGCGCAAACAGCACGGCAAAGCTACCAAATTCCAAGGCCATAAAAATGCAGATGGAAACTTTTGAGCTAATCACAAAATTAATTAAAATTAATCAATAGTTTAGCACAAGTCGAATCCGAGTTAAGACATGGTGTATGGAGTTTTAATCCCCTGCAGGAGGCAAACGCAACATACATAGAGCATCGGCTCGGAGAACGGGTATTATTTTCATAGTCCGTTTACTCCCATGTGCCCACGTACGGCGATTGCAGCCTAACCCTCTTTTCAGTCTTTCTGATATTTTGCAAGCGACCGCAGAATGTCACCGACCTTACAAATCCCTAATATCATAACTGTATATCTTCAATAGGACTGATTACGGCGCAATTCTTTTGTTATTTGACGAAAGTGGTTGAGAAAAAAAAAACCGCGCAAGAATAGATGCTTACTGTAGTGGCCTCGTGTAACAAACTTAAAAATGTCCCGTCTTACCTATTGAAGGGTCATGTCACCGAGTCGGATGGGTCAAATTAATTTATGAAAGGAAAGGAGTTCATTAACTTTGATAAAATAGTTTGAGACGGCCTTAATTTTTATTTTTATACGAAGTATAAAAAATTGTCAGGGCTACTCATGATTACACACAGTCACTGATCACGCTTTCTTGACAGCAGGGTATAAAAAATAAATATTCGGTTAACTAGGCGAACCAGTGATTATATGCATAATCCCTACGGTTATTAACTCACTGTGTTCACTGTGGTTAACGCAATGCGTTAACTAACGTATGGATTATGCATACGGCCACAGATACTGTAAAACCACCGTTTCACCGTAGTATTTTTCAGCTGCAGTGCTGTTGATTTTTTTTTTTTTTAATTTAAGATATATAAACGATTTTTATTATAAATGATTCCAGGATTTTTTAAAAACATATTTTCATTAGGTCGGTAACATCTCACAACCATTTTCAAATTTCCAAGTGATTCTGGGCTGCAGCTGGGAATTTTCGATGAAAGAGGAGCAGGCCTGGATGATAATAATAGTCTATATAATGTGCTATTATTTTTCTTTTATAGTTCCACAGCCGGAAAGAAGGGGATCGGGGTCTTAGCGAATTCCCCAGATTACAATTAGGCTACAGGTCTGAACATAATGGAAATGCCACCGATGAACTAGATCCATACAAAAGTATCTGTCATTCGCCATAATATGCTATGATTTCAAAAACAATATAGCATAAATAGCTGATGAATACTAAAATGGTATGAATGCCTGTTCTAAGTAGATCAGGACAAATCTGGTCTTTAAAAAAAAAAAAAATTCTATTCTTTCTTTATACTTCTGGACCTGTAAATCTACACACTGTTTTGTACCGTCCACGTCCATTAAATTCTCTTATAAAATTCTGTCTAACAGACATTAGCCTAGACTAAGACTTGCCTGGCAAAGACCATTGTCTGTAATGAAAACCCTCAAATGATGAACAGTTATTCACCAACGCAGTGGTGTGACAACCCCGGTCGTTAGTAAGAAACATCAAAGTAAGATAAAATAAGCTTAGAATAACTTTATTATGCATAAGATGGCAAAATGGCTTGGACAAATACTTACTGGACAAATAATCAAAATTAACCTATACCAGTGGTTTTACGTAGCATATTGAAAATCCTTTCATTCTATGAGGACCGGTTTGGACGAGAGTGATATGTCAATGGAGATAATGAGCTCATGATTTCAACAATGAAAATAATGAGGGTGATGGTGATGAAGAAGGCAGTGATGATGATGATGGCATTGTTTACTCACAGCTTCCAAGTCTTGCTGTTCCATTTATATATGACAGCCATTCATAGTTCATTAGTTTCTCATGTTACTGTGGCCACGTGAGGAATTTTACGGGAAATTTTGTGGAGTTTTCTTGCACTGATATAATTATTTCATGCGAACTGATTCTATGATTCATATTAAATTCCAACTTTTTTCTTTTAATATAGTATGATGATTTAGCAGTTTTACAACACATTAAAAAGAAAAACATTAAAAAAAAAATCACTGTTAATTTTGGACTGGAGTTTGCACAAAGTTTTTAATGTAAAGGTCAGTGAACGTGCCCAGCATGTAAAAGAGCCTTAAACACATGTTCACTATACGGCGCTTGGATAATGCCAATAATGAATAGGTAATCAGAATTCTTTTGAATGACTGCGACACTAAGAGAGGTTAATATTAATGGGTATGAGTCAGAAATAGTTTTACCCGTTAAACAAAAAGTTGACTAATACTTTATCACTAAATATAGGTAAATGGTGGGTTCCACTCGTTAAGGAAGTAAAGAAATTGCTGTAAAGCTAAAAACAGGAGTGTAGAAGAGCAAGTAGGTAGAAAGCTTTACAGAATCACGGCACAACTTATCCAGTCATTAGGGGTACTTTAGAAACGCAAGGGAAAATTGGATTCGAGCCAAAGCAAGCAAGCAAGCAAGCAAGCAAGCAAGCAAGCAAGCAAGCAAGCAAGCAAGCGAGCAAGCAAGCAAGCAAGCAAGCAAGCACTCAGCCAGCAACCAACCAACATTTCTTTGTCTGGGTAGTGTTCTTAGGAAAACCTTACTTCATACTGCAGTCGTCATTTGATCTCCAGACTTCATATAATTATGTATCTATATTAATAAAACGCTTCAGCCAAATTTGTGTCACAGATTTCTTGAGAACTACGTAACGTAAAAACATGCGGTTTTCACCTAAATTCGTAAAAAAAATACACAAAAAATTAACTATACAGATCAGTCCTCTTTATTTTCTTTACCCTTTTTAAGAAAAAAGAATATGTATAGCAAGTAAATACAATCTCCGCTAGATCTTTTTAATCCGCCCGATTCGCCAATCGTCCAACTTTTTCACGGAGTCTAATGCACTCGTCTATGATGCCTTTCGGTGCGCTAGGTATTCTTTCGCCGCTGGTGCGTTGCCTGCCTGCCCATTTGTAAAATGGGGTGTTAGTCTTGTTTAAGAATGAGACATATTCATGCACATACTTATAGAGGCATTCAATGTTTTTGAGACTCATTCTCATTATCTCACTCTGAAAGACAAGCATTTTCCCTTATTCCCACGTAATTTATTATTGAGTCATACGTACTTAAAACACCCTCTGTAAGTTTGTGCATTAACCCTCTAGTGCCCATTGGTCCATATTTGGCAACCCACACAACCCAGTGGTCCAAATATGGCACGGATGTTTCAGTGCCNTTTTTCACGGAGTCTAATGCACTCGTCTATGATGCCTTTTGGTGCGCTAGGTATTCTTTCGCCGCTGGTGCGTTGCCTGCCTGCCCAATTGTAAAATGGGGTGTTTGTCGTGCTTAAGAATGAGACATATTCATGCACATACTTATAGAGGCATTTTATGTTTTTGAGATTCATTTTCATTATGTGACTCTGAAAGACAAGCATTTTCCCTTATTCCCACGTAATTTATTATTGAGTCATAAGTACTTAAAACACCCTCTGTAAGTTTGTGCATTAACCCTCTAGTGCCCATTGGTCCATATTTGGCAACCCACACAACCCAGTGGTCCAAATATGGCACGGATGTTTCAGTGCCTGGAGGTCCAAATTTGACCCCCAAATTTTTCACCGATTAAATATTGAAATTGAACAAAATCAATGTTTTATATGTATTTTGAGTGGCATTTGAAGTGTGTATGTGAATTTTCAGAATTTTCTTACCAATATTTCTATGCCTGGGCACTAGAGGGTTAATATGTCCCAGATATAGGAGTGAAATCTGATTGCTAAGTAACAACTGTATTTTGAGATAATGTTTCCCTAAGGTCACCATCCACAACAAGAAGAAATGCACTATTTAGCACTGGTGCATGAGTTTGTGTAAAAATTTACTGAATTAGAACAGGACAGAGCGCACCACAGTAATGGACTAAAATTACACAGGGTGAATAGTGAATCCCCTTAATGAGAGGGGGCGCAATCATGAAGGGGTAAGGAAATCTCAGAGCCTAAACAAGGAAGACGTAGTCGCTTTCAGGATCTTTAATTACAATTCAGATCAATGTCTAGGTAAGTACGCGATCTGGCATGAGTGGCCTTTAAGAGTACTATCGAGCAGTACTCACACGGATCGTATTATTACTTATTAATGTTGATATGGTTATAGATAAATTTCATCAAAGGAACATTGATCTAGTTGATTGATGCACTCTCTGATCATAATATATTCTAATTTTAAGCCAGAGAATAGAGAGACAGGGCATACAAGACTGTGTTTGTTAGGAATCAAAGCAAATAAAGCAAACCATGAAGGTATACAGAAATGTATATTTATCAAGCTTTGGAACAGTAGGTTCAAGGTTGGGCAGAGCTGGTATCATATGAACCAGTTCTTGGACTTACATTCAGTTTACGTGAACTTGATCGATATGATAATAAGCTGAGACAATGATGCGTTACTGAAGATGTCTTTGTACACTGATTTCTCGTCAAAGGAAAAACACACAACTCTCTCTCTCTCTCTCTCTCTCTCCCTCGGTACGACGAAACTAATGTCTAGATATAGTAGTTGTTTAATGAGTACTAGTTTGCACAAAGCCGTGACGTCACGCAACTCGTCATTACTCGTTTGCCATTGAAGAGGAACAATCAAACAGTGATGATGTAAGTGATTTTGATAAATATAAACATATTCCACACAATTTAAAATGAAGTTTACGCCTTTAAAGGTCAACATGGATGACATATTATCAGTCGTGAAAGAGCTGGAGCCATTTTGGTGGGGAAAGGGGGGGGGGCTCCTAAAAGCAGAAACATGTTGGGATAGCACATGCTCGTCATCTCTTCTTAACCTGCTTTATTGCACATATTACACGTATCTAATATATGGTAGGGAGAATCCAAAATTCTGGAGCCTAAGTATTGATACCGACAGTGAAAGCGGTGTTTATACTATCAATACTCAGAAACAATCTTGCCCATAGCTACGGTCGAGCACAACACTTTAATCATTCGGCTGTGGCCTCATTCAGCTGATTTATGATCATCTGGCGTGACTGCAGAGTTGAACTGCCATTATGGTCTTAGCAACTGACCATACAGTCCAGTCTTCTTATTCTCATGACCCAAATCGTCAATAATTATTGTATTCAAGAAGACACATCTGGAGCAGCAATTAATTATGGACGACTGGCCTCTGCTACCTTAACTCAACGCCCTCTCCCGATAAGAAAGAACCAGGAGTTGCAATGATCCTGTACATGAAAGTAATCACTGTAATTCTATGTGGTGTATTTGCAGACCCCTTTCAACAAAGAGATGAAACTTTATTTATGCCACGCACCATAATATATCCTAACAAAACCCATACTAAGTCGTTTATGAATGTGGTGTTGTATTTATGTACACCGATAATATCAAACATTGTATTACAGTCTGATGCGTTGCCCTAAGATGAAAAGTAACAAGGGTAAGAAGCCCTGTGCATTGAGGTATAACTGTAATTCTGCATGGTATATTTGAGGCAGTCTCAGCAATTTTGTTTTGTATGCCACCCACCAAGTATCTTGACAAAACCGACACTAAGTCGTTTGTGAATGTGGTTTTATATTTGTGGTTGTAAATCTTAGTGCTTTAAAGCTGACAATCGAAAACATTGTGTTACAGTCTGATGCATTGCCCTGAGATAAAAAAAAAAGTAACGCGGATAAGAGGGGCTACATGGATAAAACTCCAACGTAAAAATATCAATCGAAAAATTGTGAACCTGTGAGCTGATCAAACGTTTGGGTTTCAAGAATGTTTTTAAGTGACTCCAGCCTGTTTTGTGCTTAGACTTAGAACACGATGCAAGCGGGCGTGTTTATATAACGAGTGGTCTACATATTATATTAATTTTTACGGCAGAGATAACAGCGCCATTTTTCACTATTCTGCTCGAAATCATACTTCGTGCTTATAACTTTGGATAGACAATTTCATTTGACGATCGGATTGGATGTATTATCAGTATTATCATCCATGTAAGTAAGTTAGCGGTACCAAGATACTGACGTTGATTAAAGATATCTCAAAATAAACATGCGTGTGCGTGTGTGTGTGTGTGTGTGTGTGTGTGTGTGTGTGTGTGTGNTGTGTGTGTGTGTGTGTGTGTGTGTGTGTGTGTGTGTGTGTGTGTGTGTGTGTGTGTGTGTCGCAGACTAAACGTATCCATGCCACTGGTGGACCCATGGTACAGTCAGCTTCGCACGCAATCCTTGCTATCGCCGATTTTGTTTCCTCACGACGTTTCCACTAAAAGAACATAGTTTTACTGTACAAGAGAAACATCAGCACTCGGTTGCGTAGATTTGTGATTAGAAGGAATCGACAATTTACTGAACTTCTATACTAATCGCATGCGGATAAATATGAATTAAACCGATTTATCGACACAGAGCCTCCGTTCTTCCGCAAATAACAGCTCCTCAGGAGCATGGAAGAAAAATGTGAATTAAAAGGAGTGCGATTATTCAGTTAATCTGAAGTAGGAACTACAGACTACGTTATCTGCAAAATGTTGTGATTAAACGAACGTTCTGATTAAATGGCTCCCTTTAAAGAGGATTCATCTGTGTTACAAAGACCTCCACTGGCGACCACGGATAACCACGGTTTAACTGGATACCAAATCCTAATCCTTGTCATTTGCGAAATAATTAGAACTGGCACATCCGTCTTAATCGATCTGGCATAGGATTTAGTCAGTCTACATTGTCGTACACAGACCGCCACATAATATTTCAAATTAATGAACAGCTTACAAAGAGCACAAAATTCGCCCATACAACAGCGCATGAGACGAAAGAAAAAAAAAAGATAGTGCTGTCTCGTGGCTCTGTTGATAGATGATGCCAAATTGTTGATACCCAAGAGCATCTATTACAGTAGGCTTTCGGGGCGTAGCATAGCGTTCAACGTGTAGAGCTACTGTAATGCTTACGATGATAAGAGAGCTCATCGTTAATGCGTAAGTTCTCATTAATCTTGAAGCAAAATTGTAGAAAAACAACCAAAAACTGAAACCAAAGTGAGCTCAGGCAGTGCGTCGGTGTTAAATGAAGTACCCGCATTTGCTTATCTACAAGACAAAGGTTATAGTATGCATCAATGCAAACCCAGATCTACGCAGAGACCAGTCCCATAACCCCCAGAACACCGAATGTATGAAATGTGTCAACCGGGAAAACAATCTAGTCTAGTCTATATTGATCATGCAGTAATTTTAATGAGTAACAAATTCTGTGGCAAACTTCTGTTTTGTAGGCGTTACTCATATTTATTGTGTATCGAATTCCCATTCCCATATTAAAGAACTGCAATGCACTGTGAAACCAGCCAATCTGTGCTTTTTATATTTTTAAATCAAACTTTATGCTGTCATGACCAGACTTTCACGAGTCATCTCATCCTAAGAAATCACAACTATGCATCGCTGCACCCATACCACCTGATAATTCAAAACCACTGTTTACGCTGGTATTTCCCTAAAATGTAGGCCTACTGTCTTCCCATTGCTAGTGTGCGTCTTATATGTAAACTTGCCGATTAATTGATTGACTGCGATTATATACTACTTACCCCCCACCAAACCCTTTTTCAGATATGTCTTCGTGTGCCACAACATGCTCTACAACCGGCTCTTCACCAAGAAAATGTGCACCATTATGTGTGTGAGCGCCTGGCTGATGGCTTTTTTCTTTGAGTTCCCTAATTTTGTGGGTAAGGACTTGTCATATTATTATACCGTCAATCCAGACTCACCCCCATCACTGTCAGTTAAACAAATGTGTATATAAAAATGAGCCGAAGAAAAATAGCAGCAGCAAATATTGGCATCATCATCATCACCATCATCATCATCATCATCCTCATCCTCATCCTCCTCCTCATCATCATCATCAACACTTGTAAAATAACATAATAAGCCTCTATTGCAATGTTGTAGTGAAGGTCATATTCATTAAGGGAAAATTAGGAATTTTGTGTAAATGCCTTGTTATAGAGCGCTTTGGTCAATACAGTCAAAGTTTTTAACTCAAACGAAAATCATCATCAGCATCATCATCATCAGCATCATCATCATCATCATCATCATCATCATCATCATCATCATTTGGAACACATTAAAAAAATTAAAAAGTTTTGTTCAAACCAGCGAAGGTTTAAGAATTTAATACACTTTAATACTTAAAAAGTGTATTTCTTAATCCTTCGCTGGTTTAGACAAAACTTTTCAATTTTTTAAAAATGTGTTCCAAGTGATGATATTGTCTTGATACACATCTATAATAGTTGTGATCCTAGCGCGGAGTACCCCGTGGTGTTTTTCTGGACTCTCTACTCAGTCTCATCATCATCATCATCATCATCATCATCACCACTACCATCATCGTCACTCGTGGCATTTAAGCCTAAGATGGTAATGACACCTATAATAGCAAGTATTTTTTGTCCAGATATTCTATAAGATTCTCTACGTTCCACCCTTCCCCTGTACCTCGCCTTCGTTGCGCAGGCTGGGGAGACCACTCGTTTGACAGGAAGAGTCATCAGTGTATCTGGGACCGTACGGCCAGCCTCTCCTACACGATTGTTGTCTCGGTCGGTTTGATTGGCACCCCTCTCGTTACCATGGCAATGTGCTACATCCTTATCTTCAGGAAAATCTACCGGTAAGCCAAAGGGGCTGTTCTAGTTATTGCTGTCGTTATGGGTCAAGGTCACTGAACAGTTTCCTTCGAATATATTATGATTAATTTCCTTGTATGTCTCAAACTTCCGGCGATAATGCTAAAGCATCGAAGATTTAGGAAATCTCGAAATTATTAGTTCCCTTGCGTATCTCCAACTTCCGATGAGCATACGAGCGCGGCTCTTTCAATCTGCATAGGTTAAGTGCATTATAGACGAGCTAGTCACTCATTAATTCCCCTGCGTATGTCTCCGACTTCCGGTGAATATGCATGGGTCCCTCGTGTGCTGAAAGGGTCGAAGAGTTAAAAAAAATAGTTCCCTTGCGTGTCTTTAACTTCCATTGATAACACAGGGTGATTATCTCTGGGAAGCAACAGTCCGTTGTTAAAGCTGTTATTTAAGACCGAGATCTCGCTATAGCAAATCTTGTTATACGCGTGCTTCACTATAACCATACATGTTCCTTGCCTACAGCTGCCACATTGAGAATCCATTGCATTAAATGTACGTCACTTTCATTCAGAGCTGCAGCATTGTTGGGAGTGTTTCAGCTTAAGATTAAAAATTCCTCACTATACTATAATGGTCATTTCACCTGGATATATATTCTTCACAATGACCAGTTTCTCCTAAACATTTTGCAGTATTAACATTGCTGAAATAAAATCATGTTTAAAACATAGGGTTCTCATTTATTAAGATAAGATAGGATAAGATAAGATAAGGTAAGATAAGATACAACTTTATTGTCCACATAAGGCACGCCTATTTAGTTTTCAGCAAAAAACACGTGATTAGACATTAGCAGTTCATCTGTAAAGTGGGCATTTGGCTAGGGACAGTGAAAAAAAAATTCTGCAGCCAAACTGCTACATATAAGTTCCTGAACGATAGCTTTGGCATTCTGTACGCTCCACGGGAAGCTGAAAACATTACTGAGTGATCCAGTCTGATAAGACGTTGATGATATGAAGTTGTGTTAGCGGATGTTCCATGATATAATTCATTTTGTGATGTTTCTGTCCCCACAGGACCAAGACCAACCTGTATAAAATGGACATCGATGACCCCGAACGTCAGAAGAAAATCTGGAATGAGACCATCAAGTCCTCTCGCATGCTCTTCATAATTTTCGTCATCTTCGTCGCGTTCTGGACCCCTTACGCCGTTGTCATCGCCGCAGACGTGAAGGATTCGATGCCGACCTCCCTGCACCTGTTTGTCACATTGCTGGCCCACCTCCACTCGAGCGTCAACTTTTGCGTCTATCTCATCTGCAACCGCAACTTCCGGGAATGCGTTCTGCGCGTGATTTCCTGCGGCGCATGCAAAGACCGCTCTGCGATTCTGTCTGAGTCGCGGTCGTATTCGACACCTAAAGTGGCAAGCATCACAGGCACCACCAGCGGCAGTTACACCACGGCCACCGACAAGACCGTTACACCTAAGAGTAGCGTGGAAAGTACTTGAGTGAATGAATGGTTTCAGTAATCTGGTAAATCCTAGTAGACGTGTCTGTCTCAAATTTGAGAACTAGGATCTTTCCAGATAGTTTTCTTACACAGGTCACAACCTCTCTGACCTGCTTGGCAGCTACACCGTGTTACAGTGCCACTCGCATTCTTTTTATCTCAAAACACCAAAGGTTCCCGGAGATATTTTCGAGTTTATCCTAGTCTATGGGGAAGACAGCGCATCACCGCCGCTTCCTTTTTAGCCGTATTATAGAGCGCATTACTCTGAGGAGGTTGTTGGACATTTTTTGGAGAAATTTAAGGCGTGGCGTTCTGCAAAGTGCTTGGTGTCTTGCAAAGGGCTAAGCAGAGAATTAATGCTTGACTTCATTATGTCTAGATAGCATTTTTCATCTGCTTTCAATAGCTTTGAACCGTCATTTCGATGAAAAGTTTGTGTGACCGCATTAAAACGCCCCCTTTTCTCAGAAAATACTCCTGCCATCAAACACAGTAAGTTTAAATGACGATAATATACTGCACAAGATAATAAAGCGTATGTGACATGACTGACAGGAGCATAATCGGTGCTGTTCTGAAAAGGAATTCAGCGCTTTTACACATATTTACATCTCGGTAGAGATGCTAATAAGTGGCGCAATAACAGGTGTGATTAGCGCGGTTACACGATGTTCTCTGCTGAATTTGTCCGGAGTATAGCCAATAGTCTAAAGAGACTTTCAAACAATTTTCTCGACTTACAGAAGAGATAGAACCCAATGAGTTAAAATTAGTAACTTTACATGATTTTGGCCAAGCACTGACATACTAGGTTTTACCAGATGATTAGAGATGAGGCGGATGACAGGGCATGGGCGAATGGTTGGATTGAAGCGGTTGTTGGAATGTGGGAAGGGGATAGAGGCTTCGATTGGAAATATACAATAGTGGTCAAAAGTGGGCTTGATTGACTCGAAAGAGAAGGGATACGCTAATGTTGCTTATTGATAGTTGTATAAGTTGGACCAAAGTGCTCGCCATTTTGTTACAAGATTACATCTGAAAGAAGAATGCAAAATTATAACCATTTTGTCGAAGGATCAGTGAGGCAAAATGACGTCCCTTTTCCCACTGTTTTGTGAGAAAAGTCAGTGAAACACGACAGCCATGGCTGGAGGACTTATGATGACGTCACCAATTGTATGTTCAACGAGTTGTATGCTACTATCGTCGTTTCGGAGACCAGAATTCACAAAGGAAATGTTTTACATCCAACAAAGTTACGAGCTCTGGTCAGGAATCCGAAAATATGTAGCCTATTGTAGCGGAGGCTTACAGTAACAGCGAGCTTTTTGTAGGTCTAACACGCTAGCTTTAAATGACATTGAACTTTTGGCTCATTTGTAATGATCAAGTATTTCTCTATCAAGACAAGTCTCATGAGATTTCCCGCAGACGAATTCAAAGAGGTCGAATACAAGATTTTCAAAAACCGTCTGACGTAGTTCCTGCTCAAGGTAGAACAGCGGTAGAGAAAATCAGGTGAGGGTGAAGCGAACAATAGCTGGCGATGTGAGCATTAAGCTAATGAAATGATAAGTCGATCAGTTTATTGAAACCCAACTTGGATCGAAAACTTTTGCCTGCGGGGACATCGAGGAATGGGAACAGCAGATAGTTGTGTCAATCTAAGTAATTTCAAAAGTAAACATAACAAGGAAATCTAGAGAACTGACTATTCTTACCCCCAGAAAAAAGGCCAGAAAAAAATGTGAACTCTGACTATTTAATAATCATATATCGAGGCTTAAAGATCAGCAAGAACTGAATGAGATAGGAAACACAAATTAATGGAAATAGTCTGTCCAATTTGGCAGGCGGAATGCCGCTAACGATGCTCAGACATAACTTGTGAAGGTCTGATTTGGTCTGATTTTTGTATAATTAAGTCTGATTGAAAAGGGTGAAAAACACAGACCAGTTAGTCCATCCATATTGCCCAGCAATAAACTCTAGAGGTGTATCACCTTAAAGGTAACCAAAGGCAAGATTCATCTTTTTACTATCAAACTAGTTTTCAGAAGTCAAATTTAAAGAACCTCTTTAATGTATCAGAGTATTGCGTGTTCTAAGTGCCGGACTGTCCATAGTGAATTCTGAGATGTTATGTAAGCATATCTTGAGCGCACAGACACACTATTAGTTCTCAAAAGACCTTCGAATATCATACTTACTTCTTTTACAAAGTCAGAGAAGCATACATTTTAACTGGCGGTGACGTTCTCTTTGTAGATTGTCCAAGAGAACAGATTTCTGTTTTCATAGCAGCCGGATAATGCCCGATTATAGCCTGGTTAGAACTTGGTAAATGAATGACATTAAGCAGGTTAAATGACCGCGCATTGACCAAAGAGATTTCGTTCTTACTGTACTTTTCAATGTTGCGATTTGTTCCATGGTTCTGTGTTGTACTGTAAGGTTCTATTGCTGTGCTCACTTTGTTGTTAGTACCTTTTATTTATTCTTTTTACTTCAGTTAATTCTTGTATTCTCCTCTAAGTGATGAAGCGCTGGTTCAAATTATTATTCGACACAAGATCAGGACAAAGGTGATTGTTCAAGATAAGGGTAGAGAAACAAGGTGAGTTTTCTGCAGAGGGAGCCGATGTTTTCGAACCTAGTCACCGGCAATGTAATATGCAACTGCGTGTCAAATGCTGTGTGGCTTCAATACTGTCTGCTTAGTTAAACTAAAGAGTGCAAGAGAGACATTGTCTTTCACTCTATAAACTGCTTTACGGCATAAAGAGCCATACAAATTCGGTTCCATGTAAACTGCAGCATGACATGTTTTCGCTTGTCTACGTTTGCTGCAGGATACTGCTCGCGCTTGCTGCCTCTTTGGTTATTGAAGTAACAGGATCCACGCAAGGCAGGAAAGCATGGAAATTTTACAGATATCTGTTGATTTGGTTCAATGTACCAAAACAAGTTTTTATGTTATCTTGATTCTCATCATATCGGTCAGGGTTGTCAGGAATTTTCATTTCTTGTATCCTTTGAGGTTGCAGGAGCCTTATTGAAAATGCCTCTTTGGGGCATTTGACAAAATATTCTCCTCAGACTACATGAATGTTCCGAAAAGGCAAGGACTAGTCTGTAAGTCTGGAGCCACCACTGTGGTAAAATTCTATACTGTTTTCAGTAGGGGTCCTTTGGAAAAAATTTTCGCAATTTCAGTTTACATGAAAAGGGGGTCCAAAATTTGGCATTCTTTTGCATACCAGCTGCTCGCAGAAACTGAATCCGCTTAGACCCTTGAAAAGAGCTGCCTGCCAAAAATCTTTATTTAACAAATTCACCGATGTATCTCACAACTTTTGCGGTGTAGTTTTATGTTCTACAATTATTTCTACACAATTTTTTACTCTGCTATTATCGACTCGGATAGTCGACACATTTTTAGCCAATTAGGCTCTTAAGACATTCGGTGCTCGGAAAAAAATCAACCGGAATTCCTATCGCCTATCTTTATTTTAACATGGAAAAAAATAATTGATGATGGGGAACATACTTGTAGACAATATTTCTGAACTCTCCAGGCAACAAACGCATTTGTGACTTATGAGGGTCTAGTTATTACAACATGATCTTGAAATAAAAAAAACAACAAACAGATCCAGGTTGGCTATATCATCCATTCTCCCAAGCAGTTCTTATGACCTGCTAACAGAATCATATTAGATATGAGCAATGCCTACACAACAGTAGATCTCCACAAAACGTGATATTCAGCAGTGTTACCTCTGTCACTCTAGAGTTACTTTTTTTTTTTTTTCTTCTCCGGGTTCACCCTTTTCGTGAGAAGAAAATGCAGCTGATGTTTTTTTCTTCAATCGACTTTTTTCCCTCCTGGGATTCAAACATTCGTCGCATACTGATTTACTGAAGATGCGTGTGAAAATCGTTGGTCATTTGATGATGATGATAAAGAAAGACAAAAAGACATAACAGCTTTATCTACTTTCTAGAAATCGTATGCCATAGTAATATGATAAGAAGACTTGTTTTGTTTCACATCTATATCATTCCTGGTGAAATGAACTCAAAATAAATATATTTCAACAACTGAGAGCTTGCGCATTAACGATGGGATCTCTTACTATCATAAGTATTGCATTTATTTTTCATGCTAAACCCCACAAAGGGTGCGTTCAACACCGACGCAGTTAAGGTAATTCTTACGGTGGTAAGAGATCCCTTGGCTAATACTAATAGGCTAGATCTCAATTTATGGCTTGTTTTAACGTTATCAGTTACAGCACAAAATGATATGGGTTAATTTGAAAAGGTTTCGCGTATAATATATGACAATGATACACAATAATGTATTGTTCATGAAGAAAAATTCTGAATATTGTATTCTGTTTCCCTTCTTCATTCTCGCTTTCTGTTTCACTGTTGTTTTCTCCATTTGTCTCATACACGTTTCAGGTCTCACCATCATCTAAACATGTCATAGGCTCTGACAGCAAATTGCTTCTCTCTCACTGTCTGTCTTTCCCATTCTCTCTATTTCGTCTTCTCATCTCTGCCTCAGTGGGTAAATGTTTCCCCTAACTTTGTGATCAGAATTGTGATATATGTTATCTTGAAAAAATTTTGAACATTTGAAATAAAAAGTATGATCAGTTTAAATTGGTTCAAGATGCAACTGAAAAGATTATTTATTTTATTTGTTTGTGGCATTTATTATTCATTTGTGATTTTTAAGATTTCAGGATCAGGCTCCTTGCCTGAAAACGAAAACAAAATGGAATCACCTCACCTCTCGACATTTAAAAAGCATACCGTATATTTTTTTAAGAACACTCCTAGAGTTTTAGATGTCCGAAAGCAAAGCAGACGAAAAGAAACAAAGAAAGAAATTCTAATGGTCTCGTCTCTCGTGTCTTCTTTTCTCTCCCACCAGGGATTTATGTATTGAAATAAGCTGGCGCCGTTGTTGCTGCTGTACGGACCTGATATAAATGATGATTTGGGTAGCGGTATTAATGGTGGTGATGATGGATATGGTAGTGACTGTGGTTTGGTGATGGTGAGGAGGTGAAAGATGTCGAGGAAGGGGGAAGAAGGGACGAGGGAGACTGTGAGAGTTATGCATACAACACAAACTTCTGCCAGACAAAAATAGAGATTAAGCCGGATTGTATAGTAAAACCCAAACAGAATGAAGAACAAAATAAAAAGCGTCAGGTTTCTTTGGTCGCTTTCTTTCCTTCTAGTGGCCAATGTATGTACGAGGAGATCTAGGTTTTACTTAAAAGACAATAATGATTCAAAAGTTGTACTTAAAAACAGCATGACGCACACGGTAGGTCTATAAGACATACTTAAGCACATGAATATAGTGGGACCCCGATGTTAAGTGCTAATTTGGTGAGTATACCTTATCTTTGTATAAATTTCACATGCAAGGCTTCAATAGCACTCTATCATTTCATTAATCAGGTAGACCTCGATATTAAGTATTCGTCAATAATAAGTATAATTCTTCCATGCCCCTGGGGCATATTTATGATCGAGTTTACTGATCATGCATTGCACTGCACTTCATTGCAAAGGAATATAAATAGTGTGTTTATCTCCTATACATCTCCTTTATATCTTCTATTGAGGAAAAGTGTCTAGTCTTTTAAGATCGGACGTCTTTGATAAGAAAAAGAAACGTGATGAGGTGCAAAAAAAATAAAAACAGCTTTGTATTTCCACTCAAAACTTTTTTTTGTAAATGCCCTCTCGAGTGTTGTCATCAAGTGTCAATGTTCTATGACAATTCCTCTACTGGCAAAACAAGGCTATTATTTGCTTCTTTTCGTTGTTTGTGGACAAAAGTCTAAGACTACTAAGAGCTGGTTTTTCCCAATTAGGGCACATTATGTGACACCGCCGGAATTTTTTTTTAGATCCGCGCTCACTCATTATGAACAGAGAAAGCTGGTCTCATTAAGTCTGCCGCACACAAGACGACTTTGACACATCCGTACAGATATGAAGATGCCGGTGGTACCTGTCATAAAAGTGTGCAATTTTAAATAGTCCTCCTATAATTATAACAGAAAATTGGCCATGGGGAAGAGGGAATTTTAAAGGCTTTTGTAGGTGCATCTAAGTCATTTGGAACTTAGCGACCTTATCTGTGGAAATCTCCAGAAGTCGCAAGACCACGAGAAATTCAACACCTTGCATGAGTTGCATTTCAGGTAGGTTCATAGGGATCATAACGGTTGTTATCCCATAGCCATCACGCACAGACACACACAGACGTACAGACACACACACAGACACACATACACACACACACGCGCACGCACACACGCACACACACACACACACCCACATACACACACACACACACACACACACACACATATATACACAAGTACATACACATATATGCGCACACACATTGACACACACAACCACACACACATACACACACACACAACCATGAGCACGAATGCTATGCATGCCATACACCAGAAGACCCTACCCTACACATACCTTATATCAACAGTAACAACTAACTGATACACCCAGTAAGACTTGCGAAACCAGGGTTTTGGTACAATGGAACACGGATAATGCGTGAACCTTGAGACCGACCAAAGTGTACTTCTTAACAGAAATATATATTAACCATATATGTACGCTTACAGAAAAAAAACCTCAACAAACTGGGACCAAAAATACTGTGCTCAGCATCCGTATTTACATACTAAGCGTGTCCGTATTAAGCGAGCGCCACTGTAACTCAATTCCTCATGAAAATAGGACATCACCAACAACCGGTTCAATCAGGCTAGTTATTTGGCTTTGGAGCAATTATTTGACATTTAATTAGTATACATGTTTACATCAAACATGACAGAATTTAATCAGATCTCGCCAATTCGACACCTTGAACTGTTAATACATCATATAAATTAGACTAGTATAAAATCCGGATGAAAATAAGCCTGAATTTTATCAGCTAATCAGAGACGAGACAATTCATGTAGCCTAATAAAAATTCACCTCAGATAATCTTATACATTGTAGTTCGGGTGAATTAAGATGGCCACTATTTTGTCGGAGATTGTATAGGGAAGAAAACAAAATCACTCTTCCTGACATCTAGCCAACGGAAGTAAGTGAGAACGAGGGAAGACTCGCACAGGCATCTTAGCTTGTAACTTTTTTCTAAACTGCCTGCCCTTGTACAGTCATAATATTGATATTGTTGTGATTAATGGTGGTGGTGGTCGTGGTGCTGGTGCTAGTGGTGATGGTGGTAATAGTAGTGACTGTCCTATAATTGCTCATGAAATAATTAATGACCATCGCAATCTTATTTCACTCAGAATGTTTAGAGATATTAACTCGATAACGTAGATTACTAATGGCAGCACATCCAAAGAGGTCAGTTTCATGGACAACAACAACAGCAACATCACCACCACCACAAACAACAACAACAACAATATGAGAGGCAATGAGAGCGATTTTTACTTTCACATTCATGAGGTTTATTTATGTAATATCTACTTCCAACAGGCTCAAAAAAAACCCAAACAAACAACCCCACAGAAAACCAACATTACTTAGGCATTTGATAATGACACTGCTTCCTTCATTTGGCATAAACTATGAAAACATGACCCCTGAAATAATTTTCTAAAGTTTCACATATCATACGTAAAGAAGTAACTGCACAAGTTTCAATTAATGCAGAACAACATAAAGATTTAAATAACTGGTATTGTTACCGCATATATATTATGCTATTCTGAAAATCAACAATTTTCCAAGTTGTCCAGATGAACACAATGGACAGGAATAGCAATTTTAAGGCTTGAAATTTCTCCAAAATATATAATTATATATAATTGAACTAACATCGGGGCTGGACTATCTGGTTAACTTTGGCATGTTATGAGCAAAATTGCAGAAAACACTAATTCTGTCGGTTGATTTAAACGAAACGTGTCAGAAACTGAAAGAATTTAAAAAAGTATATAAAATGTAATCTCAAAGAAAGTAAAGGAAGAAGCACTGGTTGCGGTGCCCAGGTGTGGTGCGCATCTCATAAGGTTAGGAGGTGTTTCATGAAAAAAAAAATAGAAAGAGAGAGAGGGAGAGAGAGAGGGAGCGAGAGGAGGAGGAGGAGGAGGAGGAGGAGTAGGAGGAGGAGAAGAAGAAGAAGCAGAGTATAACTTTCTATTTTCGTTGAACATTTAAAAGCTGAAGCATTTTTAAAACGCAACATTCATATTTTTGTCGACTAGACTGATTTTTAAAAATAATGTTTACTGAACATTTTCTTGAAAATATCTGCAAGTAGACCTAGATGATGAAGCAAACCCTTTCTCTCTCACNTTCTATTTTCGTTGAACATTTAACAGCTGAAGCATTTTAAAAACGCAACATTCATATTTTTGTCGACTAGACTGATTTTTAAAAATAATGTTTACTGAACATTTTCTTGAAAATATCTGCAAGTAGACCTAGATGATGAAGCAAACCCTTTCTCTCTCACTCACTCACTCACTCACTCACTCACTCACTCACTCACTCACTCACTCACTCACTCACTCACTCACTCAGAGAAGAAGAAGAAGAAACAACAACTCTTCTGTGAAGAAAATTGATATAAAAACGTCTATTAGCTACATTTGAAATCTGAAAACAAATCCAACTGCGTTGATATAGTGTCGAAGGCCACTGTTTAACGGGAGTTTAACAATGATAAAGAATGGTGGGTGCAGCTTTAAAGGAAAGTTGTATCGTCCTGCAGACCATGTTAAATCATACCACACCCTGTTATTCCAATAAATCAGTCTGTCAAGTGTCTATCAACATGATATAATGCCTGTGTCTGCTCCCGACAACCTACAGGGTTACATTATGCAAGGTCCGAACTGTTACACCCATTGCGCGCGTGGCGGCCATAAGCAACAAGCTTACGTCAAATACGTTCTACCCGCACGGCCAAGCTGTCTAGTCAGTGCTCTGCGAACGGGTGATGACACGTCTGTATGAATCTTTTAATTCCACTGTAAACGGCAGCTGTGTCAAACAAACTCATGTTGAGGCAATAAAAATGCAAAATACCTGGCTTACACGGTGAAACTTTATTTTTGAATTAGGACGACTAAAACCTTAGTTGAAAACTGAATAATGCATTGTCAGATAGTAGAGGTGTCTGTAGCTGCTTTTTGCCACAGGCCTCTGCTGATCGGGGAAGGGGAATAATTCTGAACACAAGGGCCTAACCCGGTAACTCTAGCTCTCCATATTGCTTCAATTATAATTATACACGCATGGTAACTGAACGATGCTCTTTCTTCGCAAAATTGACTCGGTGAGCACCATAGATAATTTTCAGAGAGAAAAAGTATTGAAAAACGGAAAAGTATTTTTGATGTGCCGCTTTATGTAGACTACGTGTATTCCTTTAAGAATGCCTTTAAGTTCTTGCAGGAAATGGTTGTCATGGAGATTAGAGTAAACCAGTTCAATAGAATAATCTCTCCGGCGCTTTACTTTTCCGGACATCAGTGACAACTGACATCTGACAAACAAGCGAGATAATCCATACATGAAAAGATGAATTTGAAAGCAGTGTAGAGTAAACATAGAAGGACAACAGAGTTAAAATATTAAGAGTGAGACATGTATCACATCTCAAAGAACATTCTGCTGGCTTGCAAATTTCAAAGCTACGGTACAAGATCTCTGGGCATCAAAGACCGACCTACAAGGGATTGTGATCCTTTTCCGTGTTATGAAATGAAAGGATAGTTTAATCTTCTGATATTACGACTGTCTCTCTGTTAGAATAAGGATAACTTAAGTCTAGAGATTTAAGTAAAATTGTCTCCTACCCTGCTCCCACCTCCAGGCCTCCATCCTCAGTTAAAAACAGTCTCGTTCAGTCTGATTTCTATTCTCTTTTCGCTTGCTTTGCCCTTCCCTTAACTTACCATCTCTCTAAAAGAACGTAGATTTAGCACTATTCTTAAAATCCAAGCCTGGCTGAATCGTTCCCAACCCACAGTAAAATAGTAGTAATAATGATGATGATGATGAGGAGGAGGAGGAGGATGATGATAATGATGATGAAGATGATATGGCACCTAATCATATGGAGTAAAAACAAAAGTCTTTGAAGTGTCTGCCAGCATGATGAAATGTGTCTGCATACATACAGTTTCATTACACAAGCCCCGAAATCTTCACCCGTTACGGTTACAGCTGTCATAGGCTTGTCAAAATATGAATTAGGGACAAGACCAGGCGTCTCGACATGTTATGCAATCTATAACTGGTGTAAGACATCCACTGAATTCTTTGATTCCATTGTAAGCAGCAGATGTAATAAACAGATCATTCTGAAACTAGAGGAAAAAAAATGTAGATGTCATTGTCTCATTTGCAATGTCGACTAAGATCTCCGAATGTGGATGACACCAACCACAGAACGTCATCATTTTCTCGATGAGCCTCTGCTGTTCGGTCGAGGAAGATAACTCCCTGGTAACCTCTTTGCTCCTTGGACAAATTAATTAATGTCAAATCCTGAATACAAGAGTTCTCCTTCTTGAAGCAGAAGAGAAAAAGCATACACGCACTTGTAGCCTTACGATGCTCTTTCTTTCTTCTCGCCAATGACGATTACCAGAATGAAAATTAGTAGACTATTCGAAAACGAAAAATTAATTTTGCCTTTAAAACATAATAATAATCCGAATCACATGCACTACGTCATGACCGAAAGATTGTAAACTTTTCTCCCGGAGATTTCGTCAATAAGTTTCCAAAGTTAGTTCAAGGAAACGAAGGGGAAAGGTGTTGCTTAGTAAGATGTCTTGAATATCCCAGGAACTTCCGTCTTACCAGTAAATCTAGTGTATTGCCCCTTGTAAATCGGGTTTTAGCACCTACCGGAGTGTCTGTCGAAGGAGACAAGCTTATTATTGAGCTCATCTGGACGATCTGATAGTGGCAGAGTTGGTGACTCATCGTTCGGTGGAATTGCTTCCAGATCCATGTCTGCAGGCCCTAATGCCCTACACAAAAGGTATCTTTGATTAGTAAACTCTAGACCTAGATAGTTTGATTCAGTCATTCTGTGAATGTTCTTGGAAACAGCTGCATGCCACTTGAGCGCAAGAGTATCATTGTAGTTTGTAGATCTAAAATAGTCTAGATCTAAATATCACAATTATCAATATGGACATGGACTTGACTTGGATAGAAGAATAGTCAGTTGACTGTTGAATGCTTCAGCAGCGATCAGTGTTATTGATAGCATGCAATCTCTAGCTTTGTTTTTGGCTGGTCAGTAGCTAGCCAGTAGTTTTACTGGCAATCTCTAACAACAGCACCGATGGTACAGTTCATTTAGTCGTAGACAAGTCATGGAATCGGTGCTGTCGTTAGAGAAGGCTGTTTTACTCACTGTGTTTATGCATGTATGTGTTTAACTGTTTAATATGACTGATAGCAATAACCCCCCCCCCCCCCCNTAAAAAAAAAGTCATCAGCCCCTGTAAAAACAAAACTGATGGACACTGAGGTAGAAAACTCAGGAGAAACATAGTACATACAGAGATAATAGAAACAAGCACTGCAATCACCAAAGCAGAAGTACAAAGATCTTACACATTTTAATGTAATTGGCACGAAGTCCATAGTGTTTTATTGATCAAGTCAATAATGATAAAATTACAACTTAGAAATAATCAGGCACCAGATCTCATACTATGTTTCTCAAGATGCATTTAGGGGATCAGAGGGCTAACTGTATCCTGCTGTTGTATCTCTTTTCTTGTCAGTCTTCCCATTATTAGTGTATCAAAGCATGTCCTCAGTCTAAATGCTCAAAGAGACGGCAGCTTCTGGTCAGAAATATGCCCCTATGTTTATGGTTCTAACGGTAACTGTGATGCACAGCAGTCTGAAACCTTTTATATATGCATGTATTCAGAAGAATTGTCACTGATTTCTGCTGAGTTGGTTGGTGACCAATAATCTGTTTCACATTCTGCAGTCATTGCAATCTTGGATTAGCTTATTAGAGGAGCAAATAATATTTTTGTCATGAAATCCTGCTCTTCAATTGTCCCAGATGTAATCTCCACTTCCCCAAATACTCCCCATCTTACTTCTCTTAAATTACCAGCAAATGTAACAAACGACAAGCTGTTAGCAAAGATGCTGTCCTAGCAAACTAGAAGTATACTCTCATATGGGCACTCGTTAGCAAGAATTAAGTCGTTCCTTTTAATA
The DNA here is from genome assembly GCA_033807755.1 of Ellobium chinense. NCBI lineage: Eukaryota > Metazoa > Mollusca > Gastropoda > Ellobiida > Ellobiidae > Ellobium > Ellobium chinense. The sequence goes on from JAWQUT010000059.1 coordinate 1,483,600, forward strand.
GGCATCAAAGTTAAAAAATATGTCCTGCACCTAGCAAGCTTTAAATATATAAAGCTGAAGCAAGAGCGTTATCACTCATTATCATTTCTTTTGCTAGTAATGTCAGTGTCAGCTGTGCTTAAACCCAGCTCCGTGGAGCCTGGAAGAGATTGTGGTTAAATTGTGTGATTTGTTTTTGATTTTGAAGTAAAATACTTAGCGAACTATTGCTATTTATGGAAAATAAGAAAGTGTCTTGTACTAGGTAAGTAAGAGTTGCATGTTAGTGCATTGAAGATTCCATTGTGTTGCATGCATTTCTTTTCTTTTTCAACCCAGATCCCCTCATGATTAGAGCTTGTTAAAGCATATCCTTGAGCTTACCAGCATGGACCCCTCTTTCCCTCCTTTTACAATAACAGAGGGAGCAGGTGAGGGAGCAGCTCCTTCTTTCCATTCTCTCCCAGACTTGCGATACGGTGAGAACATCTGTGTTCAGAGAGCAGAGGTGTCCACAACTTCTGAGTTGTTCTGCCCAAGAAAATATTGGAATGAGTTGACAAAATGTGCCTGCATATCTTTTGCATGTTTTTGCCCTATAAACAGAAACATTTGCTGACATTCTCTCAGTAAGCGGTCACTGCTGCTGTTTTGTAGGAGATAACCATTCTAGGGATCATACTGTAGATGAGTCACTCATAACCTGTGGCCAACATAGTGAAGTATGATATTCTTGAATGGTAAATGAACATATTAGAAAGGATTTCTTCATGTGAAAATTCCTTAATTCCATGTACTAGACACTTCAATCTTTAAAACGCAAGTGAACCAAGCACATATGATTCCTCTCAATGAAACAGTAGACAGTAATTGTTGGCTGTTGGACAGAATCTTACCTGTGCCTACTGAGAGCCTGTTTGTGTGTATATATTTATTGTTGGCAATGGCTAGCCCTTTGTTGACACCTCTGGCATATTTTGAGTTACCGTTCTAATGTTCATACCATTCTTTTGGCAATTTTGTTTTAGTTTTAATTTTGCAAAAATGTTTTAGATCTGTAGATAATGACATAACAGCTGCAGCTTCCACAATAAAGTCCCTTGAACTGAGGCTGTTTTAGAGTCTGAGACTGTAATGCTACAGAATTTAGGTTCATAATGTTGATGAATTAAGACACCATCAAGAATGTTGCAGTTTTGTAAATAAATATGTTTACTTGAATCAGTAAGACAATAACAAGTTTACAATAATTTGATAATAATATCAGATTAAATATTGGCTTGGTTTTATGGGAAACTGTAATAAAAACAACAAGAAGAGCAAGCTTATTGTCATGTTGTGTTGTGGATGAAATGAACTGGGTTTTGGCAGAGCCTTAGTATAATAAATGTATCATATGTTTTGGAGCAGTTGTATCTATACACTTAGAGCATGTCTTTTGCATATTTCAGTTGATGATGATAGTGATAGTGCATTTGAAATTAGCACTTCCACTCCCACCCCTATTACCAGCCGCATATGTATCGGAGCAGAGGGAGGAGACTACAATTTGGTGCGTAGATTTATCAGTTTCATCTGTCATGCCCCAGCAAGTTTAGCTGAGGAATGTGCAGTGTCTGTTTGTAGGCTATTCTTGGAGCCATTTCAAATAATAATGACAGAGGAACTTTAACATAATAAGCTTAAACCAGTATGTTGGCACTCAAGGAAAGAAACATTAATAGTTAACACAAATATGCATACAAAGATATTATAGAGACTTATACGTGGGTTGTGTAAGACTGACATAAGAAAATAGAAGAATGTGTTAAAAGCGCAATATGAAAAATGAAGTAAAGTCAACCGGGTCCTTTTCACTCACTAAAAACAAAAAAAAAAGATTCAAAGCTTAATGAAAGAAACAATGCCAGATTTAAACAATTTGAAAGCTAAGGATATTCTTACAGGTGCCTCTCTCCTCTCCACAGGAGTCATCAAAGTCACTGTTTTGACTGTATGTTCAGTGTGCCCATTAGCTATTGCTAATATGGAAGCACCAAACCTTCCCTGTCATCCTGTCCTTCCGACATTTCCCTCTTGCTACACCAGCTTAGTCATTTTTGTGTGAGTGTTGTAACAGGACGTGTAAGAGTGCTACACTCAGTCTCTTTTGTATTTATGCTGTAACACTGTGTTGTCTGTTTGACAGTATGCATTTGCCTGCTTTGAAACCCTTCCTTGTATTCCAGCAGTTGCAAGTTTTTGTTTGTCAGTGTTGTATTTTTATTTTCATTCCATATGATCAGCAGTTGACTTATGTTATGTGTTTTAAGTGTAAATGTAAAGTGGCATCAATGAAGTTTAAGATTTCAAGTCCTGACTAATGTTTTACCATGTTAACAGGCTGAAACTCGCCAAATCAGACAGATTCCAGGCGCATTCTTGTCCCCCAGTACTACCCAGAGGAAGAAATCTACCTTATCGTCTTTGTCTATGATGGAAGAAGAAGAGGTAAGTTTACTGGTATTTGATGTGTTGCAACTTTTGTTTGTATTCATCTAAGTTGTATACAGTTTCTGTGTGGCAGGTGCCATAAACTTTGGTGACCAGGTTGAGACAGTTCCCTACCATCCATGTTGAGTTATCCGTTGGAGAACCAGGATGGTTCAGACATGGCAAAAGCTTTCTTACTTGGCTGTGCATGTCATCTTCTATCTGAGCCTTGTCAGAGAGCTGCAGTGTAAGCATGATATTTAAAATTCTGGAAACTGAAGTCACTGCAGTCTTTTTTTTTTTAATCCAGATTTCTTTATTATATGTACACAAGATTTTCAGAAAATGCATACCTTTCTTCAGTGTTCAGAAGAGTAAAAATGGAAGTGTTAATAACCATTAGAGTTGAAATCTCTAGTCGTGAACAAACCTTACAAGACAAGATTCAGTCATGTTATGTTGTACACTGTGTCCTGTCCCTCTCTTTGGCCTTCTGTTTCTACTTTCAGGATGCTCTGGTGTTTGTTGATGTTCCCAACAAAAAATTATTCTGCAGAATCTGTGAGAAGGTCTTCAGGGATCCTGTGATAGTGGCATGTGGGGTAAGGCTTCCGGAAGCATAACTAGAGACAATTACAATAAGATCTTGAACTTCCTGTAATCAAAGCACCCACCTAAGCATCTGAGATATATCTTGGCCTCGTATTCACAAACTTGTTCATTTCACATACAAGAATCATCCAAAGCTCTATAACTAAAGTGCACTTTTAAATTGTTCAATAATTAGTAGTATATTAAGTGATACTTGTCAGTGCTGATTCATTCAAACAGAATTGAACTTGAAATCCGGATTGCTTCAAGTTCAAGATTTATGTCTTTTAAATATTAATAGAAATATACTCTGAGCGCTAACTACATTGACAGACCTACGGATTAGTTCATTCTCTCAACAGTCATTCTTCTGTTGAACTCTCTCTATCTTTCTCTCTCTCTCTGTTTTGCAGCTAAGCGAACACACCCATCTATTACACAGTCATAAATGTCCCATGGGCAGATTTCTCAACTAAACCTTGAGCAAATAAGGAGCATTTCATTGTTTTACTCAATGTCAGAGGCATTCAAAGTAAACCTAGGGTATTTTGGAAAAGCACTCTTCAGTTCTAGGGTAGATCTATGGGAATTCTTGTTCATGGGATATGACAGTTTGGAAGAGAGATGACACTGTTATATGTATTAAAATGTCAGACCTGTATGATTCCAGTTATAATTTATAAAAATGTCCTTATAACAGGGATGCCAACGTTCAGAGAATTCTCTCAAATCAGATAATCTTTGTGGTGTATGCAGAATGTTGTTTGACAGCAGTCTGAGAAATTGCTTGCATAAAAAAATTCAAAACCTAAAGAAAATTGTTATTTTTTTCTTGCCTGTATATTTTGTTTGTCCTGAACATTCTCTGTAATATTTATGTTCATGCACATACAGATTAATTTCTTAAGAACGGCCTTATCTAATGTACATTGCTGCTAATAATGACAAATTTCTGGACAAGATTATGTGAAACTGCAGAGGGATCAGAGAATATCATGAAAAGTAAGTGGCATTCCCAACACAAAAGTCATAAATTTTATATGCAAGTTACAGGAGTGTTGCATCAAGGGGTTGAAATAACAGTCTTGTTTACCATTTTGTATTTTTTTTTTTCAGCATACCTATTGCAGGTCATGTGTTCAGGCACGTTCAGATGGTGAGTTTGGTCTGTGATTTCCTGTTGAAGGCTTAAAACTGTTTCATCCCTGACCTTTACATGGGACAATAACAGATAAGAAAATCAGAAGTTTCAGCTTGGAGCTAAATACTAATACTCTCATATCGCTCTGATGATTCACAAATTGCAGCCATTCTTTGGTAGTAATGCTGCAATTGTAATTATAACAGTTGTGGTCTGGGCTTATCCCAGTAAACTTGTTAGAACTTGAAAGAATGAGTGATTTTTAGAATCAAGGGAAATCACCACTAAAAATGTATGTATAGGCATATCCATCTGTTTTGTCCCTTCCTTGTACGTTGTCTAGTCCAAAATTTCTTTACAAGAATGATGTACCGTGGTTTTGAAATTCAATAAGATTATCTCAGCAACTCCATTTTAATTAAATTTGCCCGTCAAAGGCTCATGCTGCCAGACAAAAATGAAATTTCAGGGTCTGAGGTTGGTTAGGGTCATCTGATATCAAACTTTTGTATAGTGTGCAAGTGAGAATAAAATCATCTCTTAGCACAGAATTGTTAATTATTAGTAATTGTAGATAAATCTGAGTTTTGATGAGACAGATTTGATGACCCTTATAGTGGAAAATTTTTCCTCCGAGGCAGTTTCCTCAAATCTTATTTTTAATAAAAATAACTATAACATGGGCAAGTGGTTAGTAAATGTGAATAAAACTGAGTTTTGATGAGACAGATTAGTTGACCCCTCCAGTGGAGAATTGTTCAGTGACAGTTTTCTCAAATCTTTTGTTTATATTGACATGGCATGGGGGTTACCCGCTGCCATTACAAATAACTATAACTTAAGTCAGAATAGTATTCTAATCTCAGCAAGCAGTTTTCAGTGTGAGATGTCTGGCTTTACCAAGACATGAGATACTGACAAGAATTTCCACTTTCTATGTCAGTTAATCTATGTCATGTCTAGACAACAGTTACCAAAACGCGTTGCATTCAAGTTGTAAAGGGAGATTACCCTCACCTATATATTTTTGTTGAATAGACACCAATAAGCAATAGTTTGTAACTACATGCAATGGTAAAAGATAAAGTGGAGAGCCCCTCAATGAATACATTGTCTAAACCTTGGCTGGGTTTAGTCCAAACAGAAACACTGATGAGGATTCCCCAAAGCTGAAAAATGTTTTTAATCTAATTGAAGTGCACACAAGAAGCTTATGTATCATACCAAAAGCCTGATGTGGCCAGAAAGTGACCAAAGCTTTATTTTTGACTAGTTGCAAAACAAATAGTCACATTTGCCTTATTGTAGCGGTAACTCAGTATGCACAAAATGTGAGATTAAGGTGAGAATGCGATCAAGCAGCGTTGTTTGTTTCAATTTGTATTGAAAACGTTCTGCTTTCTGTGAAAATGTAGTGATTAAGTGAAGTGCATGACAACGTATAATTATTATGATTTAATAGCATCAAATGTTATTTTCTGTTTTTCAGGCAATTGCCCGGTGGATGATCAGAGACTGGTTGTGATGGTTGCAAATATTGCTGTGTCTGAGCAGATTGGGGAGTTGATGATCCATTGCAAGAATGGCTGCTACTATGATGAAGCATCAAAACAGTTCCTGGTCGACCCATCTCGGTGTCCTGTGACAATGAGACTAAGTCATCGCAAGTAAGAATTTTTACATCCCAAACTCTAGGGGTTTTGTTTAAACCTTGGTTCATTTTGATTTCAATATGATGACAAATGTAGTATAATATCTGTTATCCATGAGAGTTCATAATTTGGCAGAGACTCTTTGTATCCATGCACTGTTGTCACTTGCCAGGTTTTCTTCATCTTGTTTGTGATTTTTATAGTGAAGGGTAAAGAGAAATTTTCTTCAGCTTGTTATAAGCTGTGACCTAAGTTGCAAGATTTTTGAAAGGCTTAAGAGCTCTTTTCTCTGAATTTATGAATTGTTCTCTTTGTTGGTATCATTCTTCCACGTATAACATGTCGTGAAAGATATAGATTTTGGCCATAGAATGTTCCCATTTACTTATATTTATCGAATTAACAAATTATGTCAAAATCTGCTACTTCCAATTTATCTTCATCCTCATCTGATTCACATATTACTAACTTTAGAAAAAGTATTGATTTTCTGCATGACTACATGCCTCTCTTCCAAATGCTCCGCATGGTTCATATTGAAATATATGGTTATACACCACAAATTAGGCCAAATGTGAATGTTGGCATTAATTTGTTGAAAAGTTTAGTTCTGACAACAGCATTGAAATTCATGAAGGAGCTCATAAACTTGGGGTCATAAAGATTTTAAAAATAAAATGGTATCTGAATGCTGACAAAAGTGTAGATGATTCAGTTTTTGTTGAAAACTCAATAATATGAAATACACGATTATATTGTCAATACAGATATGTACCTCTGTTAACTTGGTCCATGATACTTTTCTTGTCTGTAGGGAACATGAGAGTGAGTGTGATTACATGAAGGTAGAATGCCCCAACAATGCTGGCTGTCCAATGCTTCTGAAAAAAGTAAGTACCCGTAATTATATATCATATCATAGAATGATATACTTGGAAGGCTGTTGTTAAGTGCTCTCAAGTGTTTTTTGCCTCCTTCCTCCTGATAAATTTAGTCTGAAAAATGAGACAAAAATGTATACATACTATGCAAATGTGAATTATGTATGAACTGTCATGAACACTCTTTAGCATAGTTGGTACATGATCTGTTTTTGATATACCTCAGCAAAGGAATTCTTTGGTCTTGTGCATCATATGTCAGAATCAAATGCATGAAGAAATCATCTAATTTCATCTGGCTGAGAGCTTTAGAAGTAGTTCTTAGTGTCAACAATGTATATTTTATTTTGTTTTTCCTTCAAATATAGGATCTTGAAGACCATCTCAGAACATGCAACAATGTCCATTGTCCATACAAGAAATTTGGGTAATTTTCTTGTTGTTAAAATGTCTTTGTCTGGTCAGTTCAACTGTATTTTTATGTCAGACATATGTCTTGGTATTCAATGAGAAGTGTTTTGAAATAGGAACATACATTTTAAAGTCCAAATCATTCTTTTTACCTATAAGACCTCCTTAGAGACCATCATTCCCAATCACAGATCTAGGTGAAACTCATATTTTGCTACCTGTACGAAAAATCTGAGGAAAATGACACGTCCCTAATAACGATTCATATACCTTCAGTATCCATTTGAATATGACATACCTTACAAGAAGTCTGTAATGTTGTTAAAACTGCAAAAGGTGCATTTTCATTCTTGTTGTACTTTCATAAAACTATAGACAAAGGAAAATTCAAAACATTTTACATATGAGGTTTGGGTCTTGATTTCAGATGTGACTTTGTGGGTACCCAGGAGGAGCTTGAGGAGCATCTGAAAGTCTGCAAGTTTGAAGGGTTGAAGGATTTTCTGCAACGCACGGATGAACGGGTCACTGACTTGCAGGTATGTACCGCAAAAAATTCAGCTTCAGTTGCTTCCATTGAGCGAGAATTCATTTTTCTTTCAGTTACAACATTTTGCTGGAAACTGGGTATATTAAAATAAAACTCTAAATCTAGCACTGTTTTACTTTTAATTTTTCAAACCTGGAGTTTTGTTTAGGTGAAGGTCTAGGTGGATTTGGCTTGACATCTATACTCATATACTCTAATTTCTCTTAAGTTTATCAGATACTGCAATTTGTTTAAATCTCAGGCATTTAGCTGTATTCAGCTAGATAACACAAAAGATTAAGTTTTAGGCAAGTAATTCAGGAGACGATACTAAATAACACTGGTAGTTGAAAGCACATACTGTACTCTTAATATAAGCAACTCCGCCAAACAACTGTTTGCTTAACTGCACATTTAAGTCAAGAACATTTTCCAAAATCTAGAATATGTTGTTAATGAAAGTGAAAAAATAAAGGCTCTGCTCAGTTTTAATTTTTCCATGCTTTTGTAGAGTTGCTATGGTAAAGAGATAAAGTAAATTTCATTTAATTAACCTCAGCAAATTTCTTTAGTGCATTCCAAAAAGCTCCAGTTAATGTAAGCATATTGATAGATTTTACAGGCATTTTGGGTTTTGAAGCACTTATGATTCTAAAGCCTTTTTGCATTAGAGACACCATAATGTTGATAGCAGCTGGAGCTACTTTGTTGAATGTGAAACAAAAATTTCTTCTAAAAAAACAGCCAACTGCTGTCTTGTGGAAAGAGATCATGCATGCATTTGTGGTAGGTCAGTTTTTTTTTTTCTACCAGCAAATAAGCTCCCAACAGAATGTCTTGCTGAGAAAGTTCTATCTGGAGGTTTTGGTGGATAGTAAATAATAATAATAATAATAATGCGGTTTATAAGTCTCGTATCCAGGCTAATGCCCGCTCACGCGACTTCACACTATCTGGAGTGAATCTTTAGTTGAACCTCCTCATTCATTTCATACCTAGTGAACTTTTAATTGCTGTATGTAAGTGAGTGATCCATAAATGCTTATGGTCATCTGTAAGATGGTAGATTTTGTGACGTCATTACATTTCTATAAGCCCCTCACATGCTTTGGATGTCCACAGATGCACCTAAACCAGAAGGACCAGGAAATTGAATTTCTGAGATCTATGCTTGGGCGACTATCAGAGAGACTGGAAAACTTGGAAAAGTCTGTGGACATGAAATTGGGTGAGGCCTCTGAATATACAGGAGAAGATGTTGTCTCTAAGGTTGCATCGCAATGATCATATGCATGTATCTTTCATGTATTTGGAGCCTTTTGTGTCATACACTTCGTCTGGAGATTAGGGCTGCTGATCTTAGATTTATCCTTGATGATATTCTTGCGTCTAATATTGTAGCCCCATTGTAGAAGTTTCAGTTGGTTCTTAATGCAGAAGTTGGAGGTGATGTTCTTGATGTTAACTGCTCTCTCGTGTTCTTGTTTCGGCTTAGTATCAGTCAGCTATTTGTGTCTTCTCTGCTTACTCTGAACTACGTCTGACTACAAGTCATCACACACGTGCTCATCTGCAATTCTCTTACCACTCCACATCTTGGAGATGCCTTTACAGTGGAGATGACTTGTTGTGTACCCTGCCTTTGTTCACCATTCTTTTCTTCTTTAATCCAATAGCTCCTGAGTTTTTGCCTTTCAACTTAGTGGTATCTCATGTTATTAGAAGTTTCCCATTTGATTAAGTGTTCCATAAAGTGTGCTCTGTGTTGGGTCTCAGAGATAGAAACTACCCCTTGAAAGCCTATTTATCTCAAGGGTCACTAGCACCTTTTCTTTTGAGGAAATGCAGTTCAAGTTTTGTAGCCCCATTACATTTAGTACATGAGAAAGACTGTTTCACATAGTAAATGCTGATATTTTGTCCATATAAGGATTATACAATATATATTGAAAAGATTGTATATAATTCCAAGACCCTCAAACCTGTGATAATTCAATTTAGTCAGAAATGTGCTTGAGGCAATTAGACTCTCAGTAAGTGGACTGTGGCTTTGATATCACTTAGTGCTGGCAAATTCACCAGCAGATTTTGTGGGATGCAATCAGTATCCATTTTTAGGATTGCCTGAACTACCTGAAGTACTTTTGACTGCAGAGCATCTACATATACCAATTCTATGTTATGATATGACAGTCATACTTGCCATCATTATTGCTATATTGTCTTCCATTATTATCATCACAATTCCTTTGTGATGATAATGAGATGTTCATAATTGATGGAAGACCATTTGGTGGTGTCATGTGCATATATTGTTTTATCTGATTTCCCAGAACTGGTGGAGCGTAATCAAAGCAAGATCATGGAAGAGATTATCGACAACAGGAAAGATATTTCAGCTATGACAGTAAGTACCACAACAATTATGATATTGCATGTTCAGACTGTTTTCTGAAACAGCAGACGAGATGTAATAAAGAAATAAAGAAAGGCAAATAGCACTGAGATAATTACTCCTCTTATAGAATGTGTCTCTAAAGTCCTGTGAATATATAGGAATTTCTAATTATACGATGGGCTTAGTCAAGTTAAGCTGTGTGTGTAAGTGGTATTCTTTAAATGAATATATTCCATGTAGGTATAATGTATCTCATTCAATCTGCATGGATGATTAACTTCTTGATGCTCCTAGAATGTAGGTCTTGAGTAGTATTTAATTCGGTTTCTCATTTGATCTGCATAAGAGAAATTCACCTTTCCAAATTCACAAGTTAATGGTGAACAAATGTTGTGATGAGTAAACAGAGCTGTGAAGTAAATAAACATTGATGGGGACCTATTTTAGCCATGTTGAGGCTTTTGCTGGGCAAGTTTAACCATGTGAAAGAGTTTTTGCAGCTTTTTCGGGAATGTCAAATGGCTGCGGTTAAGTGAACTATTCCCTCCATATGCTGATAGTACTGTTGAGTACCTATGCCATGAGAATTTTTCTTACTAATGATGTTTTTGACTTTTTCTCACAGGAAGAAATGTCGAATGTCAGCAACAGAATTAATCTTGGAGCTACGGCTGGAGGTAAATTTTATGAATTATTACGATTTTGTTATATAAGAGGGAAAAAAAAACCTCCTTCCATTTCTTTTTATCAGCGTTTCACCTTTGTTTGGTTGCATGTTGTTTATGTTGTCATTAAATCAAAGCTAGGCATGACAGTCACTCTCCTCATCTACAGTTAAAGGATGTTTGACGTCAGTATGTTGAGTTTGAAGCAAAACTGAGTCATTTTGATATGTTGCTAATTCTCTTTAAGGATGTGTAAGCTAGTATCTAGAGGAAATATGGTTTGGGGAAGACAGTTAGCTTGACCTAAAATTTACAAAGAGCTAGTGTAGTGATGGGTGAAACAACTGAGGACGTATTGCTATCTGGAAAAGGAAGAGGAGATACTGATGGAAAATGACCAAGGGACTAAAATGATGGGGATTTAAATCTTCTAGTATATCTTAATTTTTCCGGTGTTTCAGTATTTGTGGCACTTCAACATTATTATTATTGTTATTACTTATTGTAATAGGCAGTTTCATAGCAAGACATACAGCTGCTGGCCAGGTCCGTAATTTTCAGGTATTTTAGTCACAGGCCTTTTACTGACTTGATTGAAATAAAGATAGGAGNTTCAGACTGCTTTCTGAAGCAGCAGACGAGATGTAATAAAGAAATAAAGAAAGACAAATGGCACTGAGATAATTACTCCTTTTATAGAATTATAATTACTCCTCTTATAGAATGTGTCTCTAAAATCCTGTGAATATATAGGATTTTCTTATTATACGATGGGCTAAATCAATTTAAGCTGTGTGTTTAAGTGGTATTCTTTAAATGAATATATTCCATGTAGGTATAATGTATCTCATTGAATCTGCACGGATGATTAACTCCTTGATGCTCTCAGAATGTAGGTCTTGAGTAGTATTTAATTCAGTTTCTCATTTGATCTGTATAAGAGTAATTCACCTCTCCAGATATAGTTATTGGTGAACAAATGTTGTGATGAGTACACAGAGCTTCGAAGTAAATAAAAATTGATGGGGGCCTATTTTAGCCATGTTGAGGGTTTTGCTGGGCTAGTTTAACGATGTCAAAGAGTTTTTGCAGCTTTTTCGGGAAGGTCAAATGGCTGTGGTTAACTGAACCATTCCCTCCATATGCTGATAGTACTGTTGAGTTGCTTTAAGAATTTTTCTTACTAACGATGTTTTCGACTTTTTCTCACAGGAAGAAATGTCGAATGTCAGCAACAGAATTAATCTTGGAGCTACGGCTGGAGGTAAATTTTGTGAATTATTACGATTTTGTTATATAAGAGGAAAAAAAATACCTCCTTCCATTTCTTTTTATTAGCGTTTCACCTTTGTTTGGTTGCATGTTGTTTATGTTGTCATTAAATCAAAGCTAGGCATGACAGTCACTCTCCTCATCTACAGTTAAAGGATGTTTGACGTCAGTATGTTGAGTTTGAAGCAAAACTGAGTCATTTTGATATGTTGCTAATTCTCTTTAAGGATGTGTAAGCTAGTATCTAGAGGAAATATGGTTTGGGGAAGACAGTTAGCTTTGACCTAAAATTTACAAAGAGCTAGTGTAGTGATGGGTGAAACAACTGAGGACATATTGCTGTCTGGAAAAGGAAGAGGAGATACTGATGGAAAATGACCAAGGGACTAAAATGATGGGGATTTAAATCTTCTAGTATATCTTAATTTTTCCGGTGTTTCAGTATTTGTGGCACTTCAACATTATTATTATTGTTATTACTTATTGTAATAGGCAGTTTCATAGCAAGACATACAGCTGCTGGCCAGGTCCGTAATTTTCAGGTATTTTAGTCACAGGCCTTTTACTGACTTGATTGAAATAAAGATAGGAGAAATTAGCCTCACTGTTCATGTAGTCCTCTGTGCACAAATATGCCATGCAGAGTGCAGTTCACACAAAGTCATATGGTATCTCATTAATGCTCTACATTTTCTGTTCACAACAGCCTATGACCCCATCTCTATGTTCAAGTGCAAGGGTACTTTTGTTGGTCATTTGGTAAGTTAAGTGTACCTGTGTGTCCATTGTCATTGCCCAACCTGTCATGTTGATTATCATCATATACATATATCAGGGGGTGCCTGCACAAAGACGGTAGCGTTATATGAATCATATAAGGGAGATAAGGCTTTGCACAGGCACCTCTCAGTATATATGTATCTTATCAGCATGATCATCATTGTCTCACTGTTATCTTCAATGCTCACATCTATATGATAAATCCCTAAAGATTGTACAATTTGTATTCTGGGTTTAAGATTTCATTCTGAAACTCCCAACTGCAGTATTCATAGATAAATCTAGATTCCTGCAAGTTGTCCTATTGATACCATCTGCAAGTGAATGCATAGCCCCCACACTATTAAACTTTGACATTTATTTGCAGGCATTGTATCATTTCCTCATTGCAGTGACCTTATATCAGCATAGTTTAAAAAAAACAACTACAGTTTTGCATGATTCATATACTCTGTTATATATGCATATTGTGTTAAAATCTTAAGGCTGACTGCCAGATAATTTTGCAGTGGTGGAAACTTTTACTTTAGCACATGTATGACTATGCATTTAGAAATGAAACAGTCTTTATTCTTTTCTGTGAAATCAGAAATTTGTTAGTTACCGGCGTATTGCTCCAAGGTGATGACATGGTATATTTCACCCATTGTAATTGATTATTTTGCTTGTTCCCCAGGGTCCAGTCTGGTGCTTGTGTGCCATGGGGGATTTTCTATTCAGTGGGTCCACAGACAAGACTATTAAAGTAAGAATAACTCTTATTTGCCCTGGTATTTATGAACTCCTATTAGTTGTGGCCACAAGAATGAACAGATGAGAATGTAAAGAAATCTGATGAAGCATTAACTGTTATTGTTATAAAGGCAGTATCTGCGTTATGATTATTTGTAAATATTTGCAATGTATTATGAATCTGTATTGGCATATATGCCTATAATAAACAAAACTGAAACTGAAACTATGTAATGAAAATAATGCCGTTTTTGCATTTAGTAGTTTATGTTGTTGTAATGCACAGGAAGGCTGTTGCTCTACGAAAGAAGACAGATATAGGATCTAGCCAGGTTGAGAAAGAACATTGTGCTTTTAATAATTGCAAGTTTTGCTCTGTGTGATTTCATTTTTTTTAAAGTACAAAACACATTCTTAAAGCAAGTATATTGTTGTTGCCTTTTGTTTTAAGATACAACTTATGTTCTGTTCTCACAGCTCTCTGATGCAAAACATGTTCAGTTTCTATTAACAGAAAATTATTGTATAATTGCTGTTTATGGCTAAAGATGTGCATCGGTTAATTGTTCAAAATTGTAATGTTCATGACATGAAGTGTCGTAGGCCAGGATTCACACTCGGTCATTTCTATATTCAGGTATGGGACACAAGCTCCAGCTACAAGTGTGTGAAAACTATGGAAGGCCATACAGGCATTGTTTTGGCTTTGTGCACCCATGGGAACAAGTTATTCAGTGGTTCACAAGACTGCAACATCATTGTAAGTATGACCCTTTTCACACATAGTTGGACTTGTGATCAGAAGTTGTTGGGTTCAGTCCATGCCATAATTGTGTTGAAAATACTCTGTTTCATATTCCACATTCCATTGTTTTTCTTTCTTCTTCTGCTGTGATGTCTGTTCAGTGTCCCTTCTCCTCCTTTCTTTCTTTCTTTCTTTCTTTCTTTCTTTCTTTCTTTCTTTCTTTCTTTCTTCTTTCTTTCTTTCTTTCTTTCTTTCTTTCTTTCTTTCTTTCTTTTTTCAGTTTTGGAGTCTTTCTTCCATTACCTTTCTTTCTTTGAGTATCTGTGAGTGCACACTCCCAACTTGTGTTGAAACATTGTCTGTTTCCATTTGTGCTACATCTGTGCTGCCAGAGGAATGTCTCACTACTGTCAATTTTGCCATAAGGCAATTGGGATATTTGCAACTTCAGTTTAATTGCATTATTTTTTGCATGGCACAATACTATGAAGTACTGGATAACTGCAGCTCCTTAATAGAGTTGAGTGCTCTTGAATAGGTCATTATATATACACATTACCCAGAAAGGTGAACCAGAAGAGCTACTTGGAAGTCTGAAGAAATCAAGCAAGGATCTAGTGTCTCACTTCCTTTTGGTGCGACAAAACAACATCAACCATATGTATATTTCAGGTATGGAATGTTGAGACATATGAAAGTACTCATGTGATCAAAGCCCATGACAATCCTGTGTGTACACTTGTGACAGCCAGCAACATGCTCTTCAGTGGATCTCTCAAAGTCATCAGGGTTAGTATCAAAGATTTGATCTTGTAGATGCTAGATAGGTTTAAATCTATTTATTTTGTCAAAACTTGTAATTTTATTGCCATAAGATAGCATTTAATGCATGTTTTTCTCATTCCACCTATCTGTAAAATAGATACTTGTTTTACGGCAGTCAAATCTTACTGTCAGCATTATCTGTCTGCACCTGTAGACTGGTAGAGGCTCTAAGAGCTGTTCAAGGAATTGAGAAAGCTCTTGAATGATATGACCAAACAGGGAAGAAATAGATGCTGTGATGGCATAAGAGCTGGCCGTTGAGTGGGTATGAAAAACCTCATAAATTTTTTTAAAAATTCAGATTGCAGTTGTTTAACAATAGTGTTATTCTGTAGTGTGAAAGTTACTCAATCTTGATGAGCTGTGTTTTCTACAGGTGTATGACGTCCATACATATGAACTTACGAAAGAACTGACAGGACTCAATCACTGGGTAAGGGCTTTGGCTGCCACCTCAGAGTACTTGTTCAGTGGCTCCTATCAGACAGTGAAGGTAAGACTGACATTTGGAAAGTACTTATGTAGTTGGAATGAGCCTGTCTAGGTCTGGAAGGTGTACGAGTGTGTGAAAGAAATAACATACAGGACTGTTTGAGAAAAGAAGTTAAAATGATAATGCATAAAAGACATAGTGGTTTACTTGCAGGAGAACCCATGGTGAAGAAGAGAAGTGACTGGAACATTTATTAAGCAACAGTTTTAGTGCAGTTCATTCTTCCTTTCTTTCTTTCTTTCTTTCTTTCTTTCTTTCTTTCTTTCTTTCTTTCTTTCTCTTTTTCTTTCTATCTTTCTTTCTTTCTTTCTCTTTTTCTTTCTATCTTTCTTTCTTTCTTTCTTTGTTTTCCCTTTTTTTTCATTTTCTGTATAGTTCATATAATATTGACTTTATGTTATTGGCCTAGAGACATATAAAACTTTGATGGAAATCAAAACAGTATTAGTTGAGGCCATAACTAACAAATATACAGATATTGTTTTGCTGTATAGTTAACACCTTCTTTCACACTTGCTTACAGGTGTGGAATATCAACACACTGGAATGTGTGCGAGACCTTGAGACATCAGGGGGAAGTGTTTACAGCATAGCCATCACAAATCATCACATTCTGTGTGGAACATATGAGAACTGCATACATGTAAGTCAGGTTTCATATTTTACTTCTGTGTAATGATCTCTGTGATAAGCTGACATATATATGTCATATTTCACACCTTTGTGTAATGATCTTCTTGTTGGGCTGATGTAAGTTACTTTTCATACTTGTGCAACAGTCTTCGTGTTAGGGCGGGATTCAAGAGAATGTTGTATAACTTTAAGCTAGTTTTCAGAAAAAAAGAAATAAAAGGTAGTGTTTTTATGATAATTTGTAATCGTATGTGCTCATTCTTCACTAAAAAATTGCCTAGGCTTTGCAGGGAATAGTGACAGGAGTGATTTGGAGAACATGCAGAAGAACACAGTAATGTATTTAATAGGCAGAGGCATCAAACTGAATATGAAAGCTATGAGTTAAATCTGCTTACCATGTTCCATTTTCGTGGTATTTGTTCCTTGGTTGCAACATTCAAGGATATTTGTGTTGTATGTGTTATGGTTCAACTTCAGTATACTTCCTCCATACATTGCACAAATTTTCATTATTTATTGAAGACTGGTGTGCTAGTTTCGTGGTGTTGGGAAATGTGTAGTTGTTGGTATAGCAATATTTGTTTTGTAGATTTACAAGCTAGATCATAAATAATGTAACTGATTTGCATAAGAGAATATGGGGGTAACATATTTATGGGAGAGCACAAAAGAGCCAGTGTGTATATTTACAGTTAAAAGTTTGGTGGGAAAATATTGGCACATATTAATTTTTTTTAATATGAGCCTTGACCTCATAAAAATGGTACATTTAATGAAAAATGGCCCCAATCTGACCTACGCTGTTTTCATTGCACAATGATGGTACAGTCAGTTTTGTTTCATTTACATTTTCACTGTCTATAGGTATGGGAACTGAACTCATTCAACCAGCTTGACACGTTGATGGGCCACTCAGGGACAGTGTATGCCCTTGCAGTGCTGCACACAGCTTCAGGGACCAAAGTTTTCAGTGCCTCATATGACAGATCACTCAGGGTAAGTCTTATTTCAGTAGAACCTCATATCCCCAGATTCCAGGGATCATTTCCAACATTTTGAGCTTGTATAATAAGTTTGTAGTAGAGGATTGGGGACCTGTGGCTGTATGCATAACCCTTGCAGTAACTAACACATTGCTTTAAGGGCACGTGCGGCAGAACTAGGTGATTTTCATTAATAAAGGAAACTTTGTCTTTTTGGGGTGAAAAATGGGTCACGTAGGGCCAGGAAGGAAGATAAACGGGGGTTTTTAGCAATTTCCTCCCTCCGTTGCTATGGGAACGCCAATTGTTTGGCCGCCATATTGGAAAATATGGATGACTTTTGCATAACTTTGAACCCTTCCATCTGGAGAACAACAGATGGTAGGATGCTGGTTTTTTTGCCATTTGAAAGATCACTTTATTTAAAATAGAATGTCACAGGCTTTTTTTTTATTTCTTGGATAGTTTTTTTTTTAATAATTTTTTTTTAAATTCATAAAAACACATTGAAAATCTTGAGAATTTTCAACTTTAAAAATTAAAAAAAACACCAAAAACACAAGATATCGAAAAAAAGCCCACGGCATTCTCAAAACAGGGGCTTGGAGAGTTGTTATGCAAAACTTCATGTAAATTGGACCAGAAAAAAGTCAGATCGAAGGGATAGAGTGACGAAAACTGTGATTTTGAGATAATTGACGATAAAGATTACCCGACAGATGCATTTGAGAAAGGATGATCATTTCATTTTGCATCAAAATAAACCTTTTGAGATGGTATCATGAAAATAACTTAAGGATTCGATAAAGGACATGTCGCTGTTTAAGAAACTGCCTTTAACTCATTTTACCCAATTTTACCCCTACAGGGTGCCGCACTTGCCCTTAACCATGAGAAACCCCCAAACATTAGTAGTGTTCACTGTGTTTAATGCAAGAAGTATGTAATGCAAGGATTATGCAATTGGCCACAGGAGGGTGAAATATATAGATTAGTTTCTGGAGTACCGAGGTCTTACTGTGTAATATGTCCATAGTCACATGCCAGAACCTAAGTCAGTATGGAGGATATTTGAGTGTTTTGGATTTACCTGGAAGACTGAAGGAGCACCTATGATGTGTTTTTAAAAGTGGCAGGCTTGTACTTGGGAAATATGATGTCCAGGTGGATATTGCCTGTGTGTAAAATTGGCTGTATGTGAATGTATATTGATACTAGGTGCAGCCTTGTGATATTCAAACTTTATGACTATTGTCTTCATCTTTACAAAACAAAAAATTTTGCTAGCCTAGGCAGAGATGGTATTTTTGTTGTTTGGTTGGTGAAAAGGTGGTGTCCATTTCAAGATTTTTTTTTTCGCTTTTGAGAAATGCACATGAGATGTGGGCAAAACATTCAAGTAAATATAATTGACAACAAACTCACAATCATAAATATGAGGTTTTAATAACAATTTCATAAATGGTTTTTACCATGATTAAGATTTAATGAATTTGACTTTGTAGGAACACAAACAAAACATTTGATTCTGAATGCTAAAATGAGAAAGATTTCAATTCAGATGGTCCATCCCTTTAACTTGGAAGATGCAAGTATCATATACATGATGTCAAAGTCTTTCAGTTCTAACACCATGTATGCTAGGAATTTGAAGAAAAGTAAAAAACAGACAAGTGATTTGAAAGCTCTAATGATTTTACAGTGATATTAATATATGATATGACCAAAAGAGCCTTGAAAGGGAAAAATAAGCAACACAATGTCGTAAATTTTTCTGAAGTATTGTCTGAAAGTGAGTGAATGATGCCACAAAATCACTTTACCCTCTGGTCAGAGGGTCTCTAAGAAGGATGTTGTGACGCTGTTCATCTCCTGCGGCGGCCGACGTCATTCAGATAGGAGATAATCTTGAAGTAGTCGGGTTCCTCTTCAGGGGCATTCAAGAATCCGCTGTCTGTAAACAAACACAGAGTTTATAAAGGGAAATATTACAGAGCTTTTCTTTTCAAGTTATGATCTCCTGGAGACCTTGATGGCAAAAGTAGCCATATATATTTTGTGGTGTTATACTTATTTTCAACATTACGAACTAGATGTGAAATTCATACCTGATTATAGTTTGTCCAATATGATTGTATCACCTGGAAATGCCATATATGCACATGCTAGTTGTTGCTGTAATAGTCATTAGGAGATCTCATGATGAAAATGTTGAAGAAGCAGTGCTTTCTGAAGCTTTGGAGAAATCTGAATCTGTGCAATGTGACTGATCCTCAATTCTTAAGGATCATGACATAAGACATAAAATATGTGAGTAATGAAAGGCTGAAGCACTTATTTGCAAATGGGCTATCCTACTCTGAGATATTCTGTTTACTTGAGAAAGTAATGTGTGTTTCCTTGCCTTTAATCCTTGTTAGTAAACATCAGTTCTTGCAATTGCCCTTGATGCCTGAATTGGTTGGTTAAGATTTCGTGTAATTGCCAAGCCAATAAAAGAATAATAATGCTTTAGTGAAAATCATGAATGTTGTCTTCTTTAGGTTAAATGAGTTAGGGAGACCTTACCCCCTTGTCATAAATTTGAGGAAAGAGTGGGGGGAGGGGGGAGATTTGTAAGTTTTTAGAAAGATTTCAGGTTTTCTCAAGTAATGCAAACTTAGGAGTGCAAGAAAGAAGGGAAGATCAGCGCCTGTTCAATGTAATAATTTGGGGGGGNGGGGGGGGGGGGGGATTTTGAAATTTAATGGGTGAATGGCCTGGAGAAAACACTGCATGAAGATTTTTAGACTTTAAGGCATGTAACTTGACACACTGTCTTCATAAATCAAACATTACTTGAATAAAGTTTACTTTAGAGACGTTATCATTCAGTTTTAACTGAAAAAGATGTTTGAAATCCCAAGCATTGTCTGTTTTGTTTTGGTTTTTTTTTCCCGGGCTTTTCTCATCTAACCATAGAGAATGCATTAGCAGTTATTTTTTGAAGCACAGACAGGAGCTTCTGTGACGGCAGTAAGGAAAGATCCCAGAGGATATCACTGAACTGTTAAATTTCTATCTTAGAATTGTGACTTTTTTATCTTTTTCAAAAAAAAAAACAAACCAACTCACGTGCACTTATCAAAAAGCATGCATATTATGGTGATATATTGATTGGTATAAATGACAACAGTAGAGTAAGTATAAATCCACATATATCCTAAATCATCAATGGGTTACACAGACAAGAGATAGGCATAACATCATACTCTTTGCCTCTAGTGTGCCATCTTGATGGCATCAGACTTAAGGCTGCCCAGACTCACTTAAGCATTGTTCCAGTTCAAGAAATGCCATCTTACTGAACCTCTCATTGTCAAAATTCACTTTATATGGTCAGCAAATTTACTGTAAATTTACTCAAAACCACTCGAAACCGCCCAAGAAGCAAGCGATAGCATGTAAGTGAAAAAAAAAATAAAATCATTTCATCACTGGAAACTCAACCCACCAAAATATCCAAAATCAACCATGCTATGTGCCAAGTAAGTACATGAATAAAGACAACGGATTTACGTTTGTTGGCAAGACACACAACGCTGTGACAACGGTGAGCGTCTCACCATTTTTCCTACCTGACCCAGCACCATTGGCTGCCTCCCTTGCTGGCCATCTCGCTGCTCGGGCCTTGAACACATCGTATGGTCCATAGAAATGGAAACCTGTAGATGGAGACAAAAGATGAATAGAGTCCAGTGGCAGATGGGGATGGGGAGGAGTGGGGTGGGGGGAGGGAAGAAAGAAATCACCTCTCGCGCAGCTCCCCTAACCCCTCCCCAGCGGGCTCGGTCTCTACTACAGTGAACTTTGCTTATTCCTTGGGAGTTTCCCGTGGTTACTGCAATGCGTTAACTAACTTAAGGATCATGCATACGGCTACTCTGCACAGAGAGAGAGAGAGAGAGAGAGAGAGAGAGAGAGANTGTCTCTACTACAATGAACTTTGCTAATGCCTTGGGAGTTTCCCGTGGTTACCGCAGTGCGTTAACTAACTTAAGATCATGCATACGGCTACTCTTCAGACAGAGAGAGAGAGAGAGAGAGAGAGAGAGAGAGAGAGAGAGAGAGAGAGAGAGAGAGAGAGAGAGAGAGAGAGAGAGAGAGAGAGAGAGAGAGAGTATTCGTACGTTTTTCACAAAATCAGTCCCATTTACGAGTATCCCGAATGATATGGGTTTTCAGTTTTAGTATTAGAGCGGCGGTCTGCATTTAATCGGAAACATATAAATTCAGTAATGTGACCATTCAAACATGTCTTCATTTATCTGTACAAGTCAGTGAATATGCAAGTACGGTATATGTTTTGTGAGAAACCAGACAGGGCATCACAAAATGCATCAGTTAGCATTACTTTGATCAAGCAATAATCAGACGGAGAATCGTCACTCAAGATTAGTAAGCTGAAAACGATGTTAGAATGATATAAAGGCAGCAAACGACTAACATGTCATGTCATCTGAGACCAGTATAAAATTGGCTGAGAGCGATTTTAGGAGAATAAAAGTATAAATAGCTTTACAGAATAACTTAACAAAGTTTCCAATCCTTTGGCTTCGGCTAGTTTGTTTTGCAAAGTCAATTGGTCTCTAGGGGAGTCAGCATGTTATTCTCTGACCTAGGGACTGTTTCACTTGTCCCGTTTTTCTCCTCCTTTTGTTGTTGTTTTTTTTTTTCTTCTCCAACCTATAGAAAAGCATGCTGGCAGAAAGTGCTTTTGCGTTCTCTCATCAACTATTCAGCACCCAGATTGAAATTATTTGGATTTTTAGATTTCGTCCAAATCTAGATTTACGCCCCCGAAAGATCACATAAACAAGACACAGGCAGACTGTTTGTGATCAGCACTATAAAATCGGGTGTTTATTTCACACACTTGATCTTGGCCACAGCCTCTTGAGCCTTTCAGTCTTAGGCTCTGTGTCTAGTGATTATTCATCATTGAACACATTTTCTATCCCTCTCCTCCGCCTCCAATGGACGCATACATTTTTGTCTTAAACTGCGATCCCTCCTATCTGAAACGGCTCCTCTTTTCGCACAGTCGACTCACGCTTAACCGCGATATGTTTTTGAAACACAGAGTTCTGAACAGTAGAAAAGATGATGGCAACTCCTTCTTATTGCAAGTTTTTCCATGCTGCCGAGGATTTGCTATTATGCGCAGTTCAATGTATTTATATTTGAATTTTTTAAACTGTGAAATGCGTCTTCTGCCCTCGCTGCTCTTGATTGCAAATTTATCGCTTGCCCGGTTTATATGTGCGTGAATTCTCTGGATTTCTCTTGAAGAAAGGTCTCAGTCTAGTCTTAATGAAGACAGATTTGTCCTTCACTAAGGGTCATCGTTCGAATTTGGAGCTCGGCGCTCCATCTGTTCGCAATTTAATTTGCTTTCCGCGGTTCCCTTGGCCCTTTGCGGCCTCTAGCTGTGGTGGAAACGATCGTTTGTACTCACGAGCTCAGGATTTTGTTGCGATCACGTCATTTCCGGTGAGTGGAGTTTAAAGATGGAGGTAGAGGGGTTGGATGGATGGGATTTGTGATACGTCATGGGTTACAAAGTACGAAACAAAAGTTAGTCAGACAAAATCTAGGATGGAGTTTATAGCTAGTTTCTCAAAAGTTGTTTGCCATCCATACAACCTGAAACAGTCTGAAATGAGTCGACTTGTGCTGTCGATCTGTCGATTTTAGTACTCATTTTCTAGATTTATCGAAGCCTTATTTACTCTATATTTACATGTATTTTCCTTTATTACCTTACTTAAAGTAACTTCAGCCGGTCATGACCATCAGAAGTGAACAGTCAGCTTCTGTTCGGAACTTAGAAAAGGTGCTTTTTGTACTTGCCGTCGATGGTGCATAGTTGACCTTTCAGAAATAGCTTAAGAAAAACCCAAACTCCACATGGCTAAAATAGGCCAACCGAGGCCTCCGCATGGCTAAAATAGGTCAGCGCCGCATACTTTTATTTCGTTTTGCAGCTCTGTTTTTCAATCACAGTGTATATAAGCAATAGCCAGTCATTCACACTGTTGAGTCTTACAATGAGGTCATGGCAAAATACGGGATTTTTATGTTTGTTTGTTTGTCCTGGCTGGCTGATTGGAAAAGGCGAATTTCAAGATTGCTTGCCCTCTCCAATACCGTCTCTATTTTTACCCCCTGAATTACCGTAATATACCGTATAGTGGTGCATTCATAATTAGGCGATAACGGAGGTGATACAGGACGTAGTCTGAATTTAGACAGCACACAAGGACACCTTCACCCTAAAGCCATCGCTTTTTGAAGGAATCATTGAAATAACTACGTTATTACTAGAGCTATCCTGTCTTGAAAATTATCGTAGTAAGTCGAATAGTCACGTAGGCTGTTCGCGGCAATATACAGGCCTATATTCTGAATATATTTTCTAGAGAGGGGAGCGAATTAAGTGGAATTGCCAATCACGTTGAGTACCAAGAAGACCTACAGCTGTAGGCGTATAATGACCACCAATCTTCGGACTTCCGGGGGAAGATGGCCAGCGGAAACACGTCATTCGGTAAATTTTACCCATGAGGCATTTTGGCGCTCATTACCTCCCCACCGACGCGGCATGGTTGTTACGAAGATTTCTTTCGTTCCATTTATTTGGGCTTTTCTTTAATGTCCCCCGAGGCCACATTCTCAATTCACAGGAGAGTGTGGAGAGAGAAACTCTGATCCCGAGATGTTGCCTTGAAGACTGATATGTATGAGTAACAATAATGAAACTTTGCGGTTCTCTCTCGAGTTTCATGGGCCCACACCCAGGGGCGGATTTAATTTCCGTGGGGCTCAAGGCACGAGTAAGGTGCGGGTCCTCTTTCATGTCACAATACGGCCATGCTTGGGGCAAACTCTAGGCGCTCTGATACAGAGCGCCTAGGACAACACAACAAGTTTAGCAGTAGAATTGAACATCCCTCTGAAGTCTTGCCATTCTTCCTCTCTTTTCTCGTCCTCCAGTGCGGGGTTCCCTACGAGCGTGGAACCTATGCCTAAATCCGCCGCTGCCCACGTTATGTCCCATTACTGGTACTACGGAAGATTAGGGGGGAGGGGGATAACTAGGTATGGCAAGATTACGGCACCTTCTTAATGTCGTGTAACCTGCAATTACACCTGAAGGTCTCCTGCCATTTTGTGGGAGGTTAGTAGAAGAAAATAGAAGAACGACGTCACTGTAACCGAGTGACTCTTATGGAAAGGGCCATGATGATGTTACTCTGGTTCAATCTATAATGGTCGTACTGTTGTTTTTGGCACGGTTGGATTTAGATGAACACAGCAGACTATTTTCGATTGTGTTCAGTGTATCTATTTTCTCAGTCTATCTCAATTTTGTCTTACTCTGGAGTCTGGAAGGGGAAGGGTGGGTGAGCAATCTCAAGGTCGAGATTGCAAACTCTTAGGGGGCTTTACGGGGGATTAAAGTAATGATATTGTGGGTGCATGGGCCCGCGATTTGAGACAGCTTTCACATGTGGTGGCATGGGAAGAGAGATATTGATCACTCCTAATGCCGAATAACAAGCTTGCTTATAGAAATTGAATTCCCGTGGTTCTAGAAATTCCAGAAATATTACATGTGCATGGAGATTTCATCAGTCTCGCTGGAGCAATGATGATGACATCTGCAGATCTCGTCAGACCTGTTCATTATTGCCCTTGATTCCATGTCGCCATGCTCTTGATTTCCCTGGGGCGATTTGATGCCTTTTCAATCCGATATCGCCAAGAGGACAAGACAAACGATTTTGCAATGATTGTATTCTTGTAAGTGCTTCAGTGCATATCAAAAGTGATTATTTTGAATGATTACGTCGTCTGTTTATATGGAATATTAGGCAAGCTTCTTCATTTATCTACGACCTTTATCACATCCTTAACCGCGCATCTCCTTTGTTTGAACACTGTACATGTATCAACAATGCTGGGAAGGAATATTCTGTCAATATTCCCAGTATCTCATACCTCTATGGTTACAAAACATACATTTTCATGCGTGTTTTGATTAAAAAAATAACGTATTACGTTTAAGAGTACAGTTCAGTTAGTGATAACATCTTGGCATTACGTCTGTCAGCAAGCTAAACCAATAAATACCTAAACATCAAAAGTGCGTATGAAAAGGGCATAATTTTGTAACTAAAGTGGTATGAAATATTGAGAAATGTATACATTAACAAAACAAAACAAAAAGTTATTAGCACTTTTGATGAAGTGCCTATCGATTAGCCCCAAGAAAACAACAGACTGTTGTTTGAATCAAGGTGTTGGACAAGGTATTTTCATCTGTTAGTACACCGAGGTAGTACTGATGTTCAGATGTATTTGTTCTAGTATAAGCGTTCCTTGCACATGTAAAGCAAAGACAATTCTAATATTCTTCAATAAAAAAAAAAGCTCCTGACAAGAAATGAATCTTTATAGGTCTTCATCCTTATGTAGGTCTTCATCCTTATGTAGGTCTTCATCCTTATGTAAGTCTTCATTCTACACTTCATTGAACTCAATAATAATAATAATAATAATAATAATGACTAAAAGCATTAGAATTTATGTTCACCATTACAACCATCAACCATCATCATCATCATTATCATCACTACTGAGAAGAATCATCATAACCTGTTTATTATTGTTATTGTTTCAACATATGTTGCCTGAATAATAGGCCCAAATGTTTATTAAAAATAATTTTTAAAAAAGGTATTGTCATCGGTTGACCTTTTCGAAATGCTGAGACCTAGGCCAGCCGACGCCCACTTTTTATTTACTTCACAGCTCTGTTTTCCAATCGGAACACTTGTTTACCAATAACTATAGGCATGACTCAGTCATTCGCGCTTTCATTCTTCACTCTCAGGCTGTGATACATGCAGGATTGTTTGTCCAAACTGGCTGATTCGGAAAAGTAAATTGCTGATAGGAGAAAAATATTTTTATATTTTTGATTCTCCTCGTCCCATCGTAAGCTGCTGGAAGCCATTTTGCCTTACATTCTCGAGGACAGCTCTCAGAGATAGCCGAGTCTTTTAATGTTTCACTGATGAAAAGAGCATTTTTGATAGACGAAATTTCCGGAAGTTCCCCACGTAGATCTATACCGGATATGGAACGGTGGGAAGCCGGAAGGAAAGTCAGGATAAAAAAACATATCTCAAGAAACCAACCACGTGACGCGTACATCAAAGTGGACTAGCATAGGAAGTTCCATTTGGCCTAGAGTCATTATGAATATCTGCGGCGACAAAGCTGAGAGCTTTCTCATTAGCGGTAAGCCGCTATAATTTTCTTTTCGTCAATAACATGAAGTTTTCAGAATATTGCGGGACAAAGGAGAGAAAATACAGATTGCCCGAGTGTTGATTGATTTCTCCATCATTCCATGATCACGCAAAGCTTGGGAAGTTAATTGCCTCTTTTAAATTATTAACGTGGAGCCACATCACTCCATCCCGCAGAGCATCGCGTGGGCAAGGGGGAGTTTTGGATTTTAGCTGATCGTGACAAATTATGTGTCAACCGCCAAAATTTAGGATGTATAATTTACCTGCAGATAAACGAAGGCCCAGCGGAATGAACCGGCAGTTATCGCTGTTTTTAGTGTGTTGGAGAGGCGGTATATTCTTTCTGCAATTAAACTTAACAAAGACGTGAATCTCATCTGAAGTCAGATCCAGCACAATTTAAATAGAAAAGAGGATCAGCATTTTTTCTAAATTCTAAATGCTGTCTAGTGTGCTTGAGAGGCGGTATAATCTTTCTGCAATTAAACTTAACAAAGATGTGTATCGCATTTGAAGCCTAACACAATAACAGTCTAAATTAGAATAGAGTATCAGGCCCCTTTCCAAAGTGTAAGTGCAGCAAAACCTCACGAACTCGGACACTTGAGGACCAGTTCAGAATATAGAGTTTATGAAGTGGTCGTGAGTAGAATTTGACGTGTTAGAAATAGAAACTTGAAACCAGGGCATTAGAATGGTTATTCGGATTTTTGTTTCTTATGAGTACCTTGGACCTAAAGACATGGAGAGTGGACATCAAAGAATTTAGTGGCAAATATAAGACGACAGGCAACAAATACAGAGGATTTCCGAGTGGCTGACAAGTTTGACATGCCCTACAAAGATCTCGCCACATGACGAAGACATTAGGTTTGAGGTGGTGAGCTCCTAGACTTCTTCTCTTTTGGATTAGTTTAGTGTGCTATTTATACCAGCTTATATAGTTTAACGACTCGAAGAGAAACATCCCTCAGATACTTAATTTGATAACAGCGACAGCAAGAAAGAAGGGTTCACAAATTATGTCACTGGCAAATTTTAACATAAGACTTTCACTGCTATAAAACATTTCAGCTGCAAGGCCTTCTTCAGTTACACGATAAAATTACATGAGCCTGGCAAGAGTTAGACTACTGATTTCACTCAGATACTTAAAATTATCAGCAGTCATATATTTTTCATTAGATTGGGTATATTAGCACAAACCATAAAAACTTTCGTAAGAACCGCGTTGAAATCGGGGGAGACAATACTAAAGAACATTACTGGGAACTCTGGTTGTGTGCTAAACCGATGCTTCTCTTTATAAACACCTCTGATTATTAGGGAAGGGTTGATTTAATCGCATTGCTTCCTAATTAAGCGTGAGCGCCACCCCCATCATTTATTGCGCCTCAATTTTCTGTGATTCCACATCGGAAGCGGAGACACAACGGGGGACAAATCTGACACAGATTTACGTTGAAAATGAATCGCTCGGGGGAGTGGGTTAGAAGAAGGAAGGGATATGGAAGAGAGACAGAGAGAGAGAATTCGATACAAAGAGTATTAACGTCAAGAATTCTCATTTGTCGAAATACTTTTTATTTGTCGAACGTCTTCCTCATGGTTTATTGTCATTCGTCAAAGGAGTGTAAGACCTGTCCAAGGGAAATCATCCTTCCTTAAAAGGGAGCTAACTGAATTATCCAGGCAAATTCATGAGGAGATGACGTGACAACGCATTTTATTAACCAGATATGGGCCCGTATGACTACAATCCGTCCTTATGAACAATATGACAGCTTCGGCTGGTTTTTCCCTTCAGGTCAGTCAGTTGTAGGCATTAGAGATTTATCTCCTGAAAATGATTAATTCCCTTGCGACGTCTTCAATGTGCGCGCGGTGCGTGATAGTTTCTCTTCGATATTTCCATTAGGCCCGAGTATTGAGAAGTTGAAATCGATTCGTAAGTTATAACAGGACAAGACTAACACCCCATTTTACAATAATGGGCAGGCAGGCAACGCACCAGCAGCGAAAGAATACCTAGCGCACCGAAAGGCATCATAGACAAATGCATTAGACTCCGTGAAAAAGTTGGACGATTGGCGAATCGGGCGGATT
The DNA here is from genome assembly GCA_033807755.1 of Ellobium chinense. Taxonomy (NCBI): domain Eukaryota; kingdom Metazoa; phylum Mollusca; class Gastropoda; order Ellobiida; family Ellobiidae; genus Ellobium; species Ellobium chinense. Next base: position 1,512,253 of record JAWQUT010000059.1, read on the forward strand.
GAAAAGATCTATCGGAGATTGTATTTCTTTGCTATACACATTCTTTTTTTTTAAAAAAGGGTAAAAAAAAATAATGAGGACTGATGTGCATAGTTACCTTTTGTATATTTTTCTACGAATTTAGGTGAAAACCGCATGTTTTTACGTTACGTAGTTCTCAAGAAATCTGTGACACAAATTTGGTTGAAGCGTTTTATTAATATAGATATAGAGTCTTTCCTGAGCATGCATTGACCAACCCTGTGTATTAAAATCAAACTGATGTTATAGCGACAATGAAACGGTGCAGCATTGACTTTGAATTACCGTGCACGTCAAGGAATCAAAGGGTGTTCCAGCTCCTCTAACCCCACCTTTGTTTTCTGTAAAAGGACAGCGGTCATTTTTTGCTTCACGATTTTATAAGTCTTCATTATTTTTTTTTCATTAAACTTAAACCGCATATTATTTTTCCTTTTGCCTGACAATTTCCGAGAAAACGCCGCAGGAATGTCGGGATTTTCACCCTACGCGCGTCGCCATTACTTGTACTGCATGACGTCAATAAGCGAGGAAGGCTAGCTGATGATTGTTCCAGACAGGCACCAGTCTTTGCTAGCTTCTCTCACTTTATGACGTCATGCAGCACGAGTTATGGCGACCCACAGAGATTGAAAATCCTACCATTCCAGCGGTGTTTTCTTAAAAATGTTCAGGCGGAAGGAAAATGTACCCGGTTTAAAGTTTTTGAAAAATATAACGCGGGTTTTGAAGACTGTGAAGCAAATATCTATCCCTGTCCCTAGTGGAATGTTATCGGCAGTTACCTGTCTGAAACTGCGAGCTGATTTTTCACGGACATTCATCTGAGGACAGCCGCCNGTATATTTTTCTACGAATTTAGGTGAAAACCGCATGTTTTTACGTTACGTAGTTCTCAAGAAATCTGTGACACAAATTTGGCTGAAGCGTTTTATTAATATAGATATAGAGTCTTTCCTGAGCATGCATTGACCAACCCTGTGTATTAAAATCAAACTGATGTTATAGCGACAATGAAACGGTGCAGCATTGACTTTGAATTACCGTGCACGTCAAGGAATCAAAGGGTGTTCCAGCTCCTCTAACCCCACCTTTGTTTTCTGTAAAAGGACAGCGGTCATTTTTTGCTTCACGATTTTATAACTCTTCATTATTTTTTTTTTCATTAAACTTAAACCGCATATTATTTTTTCCTTTTGCCTGACAATTTCCGAGAAAACGCCGCAGGAATGTCGGGATTTTCACCCTGCGCGCGCCGCCATTACTAAGTGCTGCGTGACGTCAATAAGCGAGAAAGGCTAGCTGACGATTGTTTCAGACAGGCACCAGTCGTTGCTAGCTTCTCTCACTTTATGATGTCGTGCAGCACGAGTAATAGCGACCCACAGAGGTTGAAAATCCTACCATTCTAGTGGTGTTTTCTTAAAAATGTTCAGGTGGAAGGAAAATGTGCCAGGTTTAAAGTTTTTGAAAAATATAACGCGGGTTTTGAAGACTGTGAAGCAAATATCTATCCCTGTCCCTAGTGGAATGTTATGGGCAGTCACCTGTCTGAAACTGCGAGCTGATTTTTCACGGACATTCATCTGAGGACAGCTGCCCCCATCTCCCATTAGCTGCCACCCCCCTCCTCCATCTCCCATTAGCCGCAACCCCCCCCTCCCCAACTCCCATTTTCATAGAGCGAAACTGCCATATTATGACCTAATCTTTGAATGGTCCCTATGGATCCAGTCCGTTTAGGGGCCGTTATATATTGGAAGGTGTCCTGAAGACAGATTATATAATATGGCACAATAACCAATGTGAACTTGTGAACTTAAATAATAACAACATAGAAAGGAATTCCGAATGAGATTCACACTCCTAACCAGAACTCGTCTTACTAATAGAGCCCAAACCCTACACCTCTACTCATAACCCTATCCTAACCCTAACCCTATCCTAACCCTAACCCTAATGTCCGTCGAGACAGGAACATCGGTTGTGAGTCTCATTCGGAAATCCTTCCACAATACGTATTAAAAGGTCTGGCATGAC
>JAWQUT010000059.1:1514334-1527944 GCA_033807755.1 Ellobium chinense
AAAAAAAAAAAAGTCTGCTCATATGACATCACAAGATCATTGTTACCTCAACAGGCCAGTGGTTGTATGCATAATCCATACGTTAATCAACGTATTGCGTTAACAGTAGTGAACGCCACTAATGTTTTGGGAGTTTCCCATAGTTACCGCAGTGCGTTAACTAACGTAAAAGGTTATGCCTACGGCCACAGATCACTAAATAAGTTGCACAGCTTCAGGGTATTGGCGCTAGCATTTTAGATAATGGATCTGGAACAACGCGAATTGTAATTTCAAGATACATGATATGACCTGAGGTCCTCTTTCCGGACGTCACTTTTACCCTACATTTCTCTCAGCTACGAACATCAGCTCATGATGTAACAGCGTTTAGCTAGACCGCTCATGCATCACTCACCTTGATGGAAGTCTACGGTAATTCCAGAAGAAAGGGGTGTGATCATTACTTTCTATCATCGTAGCTAATCTGAATTTGAACTTTCAAAAAAAAAAAAATGTTTTGGTTCAGTTTAGTTTTGTTTTGAAATGGAGAGTGTGAAGAAGAAATAATGAACTGTTGTTTGTTGAAGATAAAAATTTGATTAATTTTGCCGACGTATGTCATATTCTCCTCACTAATTCTACCCTGCAGCGATAAAAGGCGGTATAAAAGGCTCTCGTCGTGAGAGCAGTGATTGTAACAGAGTAACAGTCTNGGTGGGGGTGGGGATGTATTATTACATATGTGTGTGTTCGTGGTTGCTTGTGTGTGTGGAAGTATGTGCGTGTGTGTGTGATAGCGAGGGAGTGTGTGTGTTTGCACAGATATTTATGTTTTGTAAGCACACTGTAACAAGACAAATTTCCCTTTGTGGACAAATAAAGTTATCCTTATCCTTATCCTTATATTTGTAACACTGCGGTATTTGAGCAACACTGTATTTCAGCATTACATGCTCAACAGAAAGACACGAAAGGAAAGTAGAACTCACATTAGACGTGCAATAATAGGGATAGTAGACAAAGACAAGATTGCACTGGCTCCATATAAAGTATATATATATATTTTTTTGTTTGGAGTTGTGATGAAAAAACAATTGTCATTGATTGTTTGGTTTGCTGCTCGCCATTGGCTACATGCCTCGTTAAGGCTGTTGACTTGGAGATCTTGTAGCCAAATTTTCTCAGTCTCATTGAAGACAAGCTCTGACAGTGTTTTGTCACAGCACAGGTCGTTGCTATTACGACACTCGCTGGAATTGTGGAAATGCGAAAGAGGTGTCACAGGAGCTTTAGAAAGACAGAAGGACATGAATCATGATGACGGTAAATGATATTGTAGACACCTCCTTTATGCCTGTGAATCGTCGGGAAGTTGGAAGTGATTTTTAATGTCTCACTTTGTTGTCGTGTATCGTAACGCGATTTCACGTCATCCTGGGAGTGAGTAGCAATCCATTATCGCGTATGATTGTGCTAGAGGGACACACAAATGACCGATGTCTGTGTTCAAATGTGGGCTTTGGGGGGAGGGGGGGGCGAGGGGAGGAGGGAGGCGCTCAAAGAAGAAGAAATTAAAGGAGGAAAAAGAGATCTGGCATGAAGAAATGTTAGAATATTGTACATAACAAACTATTACAGAGAAGAGAAAAACATATTTGAAAGCTTGCGCATAAACGATGGGATCTCTTACCATCCAAGAATTACCATTAGTAATGAGTGTTTAACATGCAGAGTTAATGTTATTCTTAATGTACTGCCCGTCGTATTATTATTGTACTTTTGCCCATGTACCACAGTTGTGATTTGGGCTTACCACAAAAAACTTGTTGAACTTGTTAAAAGCTTACGAGGGTAAGAGATCCCATCGTTAATGCGCAAGTTCTCAGTTATCTCATGAAGATGTCTCTCATTCTTAGTGATTCGGTTCTTTACCCCCATAATGCTGAAAGGGCTCGCTGAGCCATATCTTGTCGTGTTTTAGTCTGGCATCAGAGTGAAGCATGTTCATGAATTTCCACCGAGAAAGAAAAAAAAAGGAGTAGGGTCATTACTTTGTCCCTAGCGGTTCTGGCTCTTAGTGCAGTATAGGCTTCAGACAGTAGTGAGTATTGACTATGGAGGAAAGAAGCAGTGTGCACGAAATCCTCTTCCAAGTTTTACATGCCCGAACTGATTTTTCACATGCCCGAAAGGGTAGAAATGAATGCAAGGCAACCAATGGAGCTGGAAGTTATAGCGTCAAACTTAATTCAGTTTTTTTTTTTTTGTTAAATTACATTAATAACAAATTAAGTATGCACATCATTACCACTCTATGCACAACGTACTGAATTAATGAGTGACAAAAGCTTTTAAAGCACAAAATTTATTCCTTCATAGCTACAGTCATTCTCTCATAAACTCCAACTTACATAGTTGGACGGACGTATATTTTGACCTATCTGGTCCTTTAAGCAATGAGTAATACTCCACAAAAACTGAGCAGCTGCTTTGTCACTGGTGTATGTGTCATCAGTGTCCAGACCTTTTGCTTTGTCCGGCTGACAGAGGGTGTTGTACATGACAGAGGGTGTTGTACATGACAGAGGGTGTTGTACTTGACAGAGGGTGTTGTACTTGACAGAAGGTGTTGTATGTAACAGAGGGTGTTGTACGTGACAGAGGGTGTTGTACGTGATAGAGGGTGTTGTAAGTGATAGAGGGTGTTGTACGTGCGGAAGCTGAGATTTGCTTTCGCAAGGGCATGAACTGTGCGAAACTTTATGGCTAATCTAGAGTATTTTGCCTCCTTTAGTTTGATGAGGCAGCGGCCAGCCTCACCTCACTCTGAGCCGGAGCTTTTCTGGTATACTGATGAGCGTTCTTTAAATGTTGCTTACTGCACTCATGCTGTGTCACAGTTTCTAACTTCATTAGTGTTGCCCCATCAACAAAAGCATTCCTCTTTCCCTCCTCCTTGTCTCCTTCTGTGCACCATGCACACCTCATCATGGGCTCATTCTCCAGGTACAACAGCCATGGTCTGCCATTCTTCCAGCTAGCCTGGAACTGTCTGTCCCGTCCCTCTTCATACTTTTTTTAGCCTTTTTTTCTTGTCCTCCTCGCTCTCTGTTACTTGCCTTTTAGGTGCCTTACCAGGCACTGCCCCTGCTGTATACTTCAGAAAGCTCATATCTGGTTCAGCTAGTTGAGTTAGACTTTATACAACCTCCTACAGTAGGCCTACTTTCACTTTTGTTTACTCCTGATCGAGCTTCCGGTACATTAGTCATCAGGTTTATACAAAATTCACAATGTTTCCGAAACAAATTATGACACCGACTTGCTGTGTTACATTTTTGTGAAACATTATCATTTGTTAGCAAAAAATGCGGTATATGCTTCTTTCGCCTTCCCAACTGATAGAGTGTGGAGTATTTTTGTAAATAATTCAACATCAAACAGCTCGTTTGTTTTTGCCCGGAGCGGCACGTTTTCCTCGTAGAACGGGGTCATTGTTTTTAAATTGCATGACTCCACGAAGGGACGTAACACCTTATACCTCGGTCCTCTCCTACGTTTAAAGACAGAGAAAGGTTGACTTTAACTGTTCTTCTTCTTTTAAGGATAGGCATAGTCCTAGAGTGACTCTCCTGCAAGTATGACTACAAAAACGATAGGTCTGGGCAATGACTCGGTTTTGTATGAACCGGATAATTGGGTGCACCCATTTCTAAAAATCCGGTTAACCGGTTAATTGATCCGCTTTTTCAAATGACCCGAAACCCACTGAATTGTTTTGATTATCCGGTGTTACCCGGAAAAATAACCTGTAAACTCATGTCAGTAGAGGTAAGCGTAAATTGATTATATCATCGCTACAGCATTAAATTATAAATCTCTTTGCTATAGTGTTGATAATTGTGCTCTTTTGAAACATGGACATTGAAATGCACTTAATTTTCGTTATTTTTACGGCCGTTACCAGAGGTTGCGATGTTTTTCAAAGGGGAGGATTTTACAAAATTTACACCGGGTATAGCTGGTTCAAACCAACAGCCTAGGTTAGATAACTCAGTCACGCGACTAGTAGCGAGGCGACGAATAGCGAGGCGACTAGCGAGTGCATAATGCCTCAGCCTTACCCTGATATACAGCGCTTCTAAACGCTAGCTGTTTTTCTGTTTTTTGTTTTTTTTTTTAATCTTAATTCTTGTTTGTTTGTTTTTTGTTGAAACAATTTTTATGGTGCAGATAACATGATTAAACATGAAAAACAATAATTATTTTAAAAAACCCAAAAAACAACTGATTAAGGTTCCTGGGAAGAGATTTTCAGGGATGTGTCTCTACCCGCCCCTGTTGCGTGGTTGTTGTGTCTAGATGTAGGCCTAGGCCTGAACTAGCCTAGTCTAGTTCTAGGACTAGAACAGAAGTCCCGCGAAGTGACTTTATGAAGGCATTAGGTTGCTTCCCCTGCGATTAGGCTAAGCCTGTAGGTCTTTGACACCTATTGTTTTTTCTTCTTTTGGCCCTATTAACATTTTGCGTTATTCTACATATACCACTGTGATTTGGGGAAATTTCTTCCATGGAGGTTAAAGTACTTCTTTTGCCCGATCTTTTAACTGGAAGAAAAAGGGGGGGATCAACGCCCAAAATTTTTCACAAATGTCTTTTGAAAAAGATCACCTCAAATTCTGATTTGGTCCCCAAATTTTCATTTGGCTGGTTTTGACCGCGTGCGAATACATAGGTCTACACATTTTATTTTTGTATCTAGAAGGCTCAAATTGTACCTGAAACGTCAAAATTGGATGCTTTATTTAGATCACAGGTCATTTTACACATTTCTACACCCTAACACTGGCTGGCAGGGCCCCAAAAAAGGGGGATTTTATATATTAGCGGATTAATAGGGTTGTACACTATGAGTGATTTGCCCTTCTAATAGGTGTCACAAACCTCTACCCCGTCTCTTTCTCCACCCTTCTCAAATAGGTCTGCGTTAGCGATCATTGTCGTCCCTTGTGATTCACTACAAAACCAACTCTTTGATTTGGATCACTGACTCGCTTTTTGGTTCACTAAAATGGTTCGCGATCCGTATTTGTAACCGATTCACTTGAAACGGGTTAATTCTGCTCTTTTCCCGGTACTTATTTTGTAGAATTTTCCCATATATGGAATAGAATTATATAAAATAAGTACCGGAAAAGGACAAGAATACACCCGTTTTTCAGGTGACTCGTTTACAAATCTGGGTCGCGAGCCGAAAAATCGGATAAGTGGGTGTTTGACTCGAATCCGGATATTCGGATTTTTTATCCGATTTGTGCCCAGGCCTAAAAAACGAACGCTCCCGTAGGCCGTTGATCCTCTAATTAACGATCCTTTTGTATCGATTTCGCGATCAATTAAGTCGGTACTGTCCCATTTTACAAACTGTTAGTTACAAAACCAGAAATTTTGCTTTACAAAATGCAAGGTCAAATTCACTGAGTGCACTTGCCACTGAGATCTAGACGCCATTTGGGCGTGTGAGTTCCTCCAAAACCAGGCGCCCGACCCCAAAACCACACGCCCGAGGCGTGTAGGATTTCGCGCACACTGGAAAGAAGAAAAAAAAAAGCATACTTTTAAGGACAGTGTGAATACCGGATACACTTGTAACCAATGTCTCGTATTCGACTCTTAAGAGCGGCATATCAGATGGACTAATGGATTTTGGCCACGTCATGAGTCTGGCAGTCGTATATTCTGTGAAATGGTCATTAGACAGTCTAATGAATTGGCTGTAAACTGAGCCCTCTTTAATTATTCTTCTTCTCGAATGCTACTTCATCGAAACAAAACGGCATATTGTTTACAATGGCAATCGCATGTGACGTGAAATTTTGACACTTTGATGCATCAGCCATCGATTAAGAGACTTAATTACACACACTGGAGTGAAGCATAATACAGCTGTACTCTTGTTCTTAGAACTAATTAATGTAATATGTTGTATTTTTGTGAAACGAGTAGCCAGTTTTAATAAATGACGTTATATTTTCTCCTACTCTCGTATTCATTATTATTCATTGACGTACATTGGTATGACGTTCAGAAATACAGTGATTCATAATATTGTATGAAATTGATACTGGGCAGTAATTCCACGAATTGGCTGTAAATCTCTTGACGAATTGCCAAGAAATAATTTGCTTGATTGAAGTACAGAAGGGGTACGCTGGAGCATCATGTTTAAAAACGTCATTGTGTCTTGTTAGTGTATGCATGAATGCTTGTTGGCGCGTGTGTGTCTTGGACTCTCGTTCTGACTCGTGTGATTAGGCATTGGTCTACTTACGAGTATATTCTTTGAGTTACCTACTTCCGCGTTAAGAAGATTGCTACAAGACTAGGTATGCTTCAGCTACATGACTTTGAAATAAATGTGGAAGAACGTCATGTGTCTTTTTTTGAGTGTGCATGAGTGCATGTGTGCGTTCGTGAGTTTTTTCTCTTCTCTCTATGTTATGCAAAGACATATTTGCCCACTGGCGAGTATTTTCCTGTTGCGTTATATAATTCAATATAATAAGAATGGGTATGCTTCAACTAAATGGCTTTGAAATAAATGTGAAATCGCAGAAAATTGAGAGGATTTTATCGAAAAACTAGTGGTATGCCTGATACCCATTCTTTGTACGGGATTTCCGTCGTCGAGCTTATTGATCTTTGCGTAGTGCGTATGCTTTGGCTGAAGATAATATCAGAAGTACGGAAATCGAGGCACGAAAAAAAACAACTATATCGGAAATTGAAGCAAGTGAAGAAGGATATCCTGGAAATAAAAAATTAATCCGTATAAATCACCCTCTTCTGAGCTTCTCACTGCTCATTTTCTCTCTTTCTCTCTCTCTCTCTCTCTCTCTCTCTCTCTCTCTCTCTCTCTCTCTCTCTTCGCGTCTCCTTTTTTGCATTCCGTCTGTTTCATTTATACGAAGTACACAAGCAGCATCACGTAATTGCAATGTCATCAGATGATATATTAAACTGAAATTGAACTGAGTTAAATGAAAGTTGCGATTACACAGGTGGCTGCCATGTAGTGGCGATGGGTTTGTTAAATACTCGCAGAAAGCATTTCAATAATAATAATAATGACAAAAATGAATAAAAAAATAAACAGATAGTAATATGATTTATAAATCTCATATCCAAAGAGTGCTGCTCACATGACCTCATATTGCTGTTATCCCGGTCAGCTTCCCACACAGCATTCAATACCGTTGCCATCTTACAGGCGGGATCTTTAGCATTTGGATAATATCTTTCGCTGTCTAAAGCCACCTACCCATTTGACAGATGGAGGGACTGAGGACCTTAGTTGGAGGGACTGAGGAAAATGTGAATGAAACGCATTCTGATTTATAACATGATCGTGGTAGGAAGTCCAACCCATTCTACACTCATATTGGTATGGTGTTCAGAAATGCAATGTTTCATATTTTGTATGAAATGGACATTGGTCAGCTATTTCACTGTTAGCTATAACTCTGTCCACGTAATTCTGATCTAGTCTAGATCTTGAGTTCAATGCCGTAAACCTTCGGCCTCGTTAGTCCTTTTATGTGAAACTCAAAGTGCCATTAAGCGGAACTCATTTTATAGGAAGAGGAAGTAACGTGAAAGAACACGAAGATATGGACCACTGGCATTCGTCAACATCATTCACCTACATTACCCCTCCTCAAGCCTTCCCGGGTGTCCGCCACTGCACTTTTATGCACGCCTATGTGAGCTGCCGTGACCTTATTTACGAATGCACATACTCGTATTTTGCAATCGAGTCTGGGCCATTTTGCAAGAGGCTTTACGGATCTAGGAAGATAATGATTCGCAGTGTAAAGAGCAAATGATTGTGTAAGGACGGCTGAATATCACTAGGTTTTCTGAAGGGGTTCGATTTCATCGTTATTTTTGTTCATTTGTTCCCTGAATTGTTTGTTTAAACGAAGAGGAAAGGTGAGGTATGGGTCATGAGAAGTATCCACACGCAAAAACTAGTTCAGGTGTTTTTTGGTTTTTTTTTAAACGCCTTTATTCAGCAGTCTCTGCTTATAATGGCGTGGAATGTTTGCATACATGCTTCCTTTGCATTGACGATGGTCCCTATTTCTGGATCGTGGGAGACAAATAAATGACTTCAGATTTTTTTTTTTTTGCGGTTTGTTTGGCGATATGCAATAAACATGCATCATCTTTTTAAAAGAAATTATGATTTCTGTTGAGCAGAAAAGCAATAATGTTTTTGCTGCTCATTATAGAGTGAGTGTTTGTCAATAAAAAACAAAAAAAACAACAAAACAACTGCACAGAATAATGAAAAACAAACATGGTTGACACATACTGTGCTTGTTGGGTCAGATTTGCCGTCGACATAACCACTGAGATTTATTTGTTTATTTGTTTTTATCCTGGCAAAAGCTACGGGGTTATGCCTCCAGGTCAAAGTGATTGTGACATGCGCGAAAGGGCACTGTTTCTTAAGTTCGATATTAATTTTATCTTGTCATCTTCTTCTTTTTCTTCACTTTCTATTTGCCCAGCTTGTTTCGTCACACAAAAAGCTCTGCAAGAAAGAGAGAGAGAGAGAGAGAGAGAGAGAGAGAGAGAGAGAGAGAGAGAGAGAGAGAGAGAGANAGAGAGAGAGAGAGAGAGAGAGAGAGAGAGAGCGCAGGCCGTTGTTTCTTAGCTAATTGATTTAAACCCAAGCTGCGCGCATAAAATAGTGTCCAGAGGGATGCAAGGCAAAAACATGCCATAAAAATGTTATCCAACTCCTGTTGCAGGTCCGTCCCTATACCCCTGCACTCTGCACCCCGCTAATGCCACTGTCATTTTATGTCGCCAGCCATTCCCCAGTGTGCTCTATTGTATTAGCCCTAATGGTTGCATCCTCACCAGCGTGAAATGGACGGTAAATGTCAACAAGAGGGCAGGCCAAATGGTCCACCGGAGATTTTCTGGCGCTGACCAAAAATCGGAACGTTGGACAGCATGTGAGAGCAAGCGAGATTTTTGAAAATGCTTGGAGGCGGAGGAACATCTTAAAAAAAATAATGAGGTTAATAAGCATCCTGTCCAAGAAGATGTTCCTTTATGCAATTTCATAATCTTGTTTAATCCTTTCAGCTCGTTAGGGAACATGCATGCCCCATCCATTACAGCCATTTATGACCAGCATTTAGATGAACAATTCTCAGCCTAGAACTAGGTGGAGTCTCTCTGTTTTATGTCCTGAGGAAAATTTGAGAGGAATACTTAGACCACATTGTTTGTAAAATTTATGATATAAATGGGTAGTGCCATTTCTTAATCCGTGGAAACCGATAATTGAAATGCTTTTTTCCAAAACTGGGCATGTGGCCTCTCTGAATATTTTTGAAATGGAGAGAAATAACAATCAGGAAATTGCTCTTCACACATATATTTTTATTTTCTGTTAAATGACATAAACGTTGAAGGAGTGCAGAGTTTGAGCTCAACTAGATTTTGAACGAATTAACCCAGTAATGCATCTTTGAATATACCACCAACTCATTTCTCAACCAAAGTGCATTTACTGAGTTTTGGTAAAACTCTCTTCAATTGGCATTACCATTATGAGCCATCTGCTTTGTGCGCCGCTCTGGTATTTGCTAGTTCTTGCACAGCATGCGAAGTTGTCACTGCCTGCTGAGTACTTAATGATATGCAAAGAAAGGATAGCTGTGAATGAAAGTAACATTGTGTGCGTTCATTATTTAGTTCTTATGTATGTGACTCCCGTGTGCTTCCCGTTGCCTGTATATATATTCTGTTGTTCGCCCACGTCCCGTAGCTGTGGTCTGGGTTCGAGATAAATGAAGAAACCTGTTAAACTTGTTAAAACTTGCTGAGCATCCGAACTGAACTCGTTCGAAATCAACATCTTGCCCTAATGATCCTGACCTTGTTTATTTTCATCGAGAGCAGCGTTGACCTGTGACGTTTGTTGGCGTTGAAATAGTCTATGTCCTTATAACCTTTCGTAATAATGTGGATGATGATGCCGTCATATTGACGCTTAGAGATAGATGGGACAACAAGCCGGATTTGCCCTGGATCAGCAGGATCATACATTGCGCTTTTAACAAATGAAATATTTCGAGAGACGAGTTTGTAAGGTTACTGAATGCCATGTAGACTAATCAAGCATCTTAAATATTCATTATCAAATACAACAGCCTTCCGACCCCAAGCCTCATTTTACTCGCAAAATCCGCATGTATGCGTTGTTGTAATCCTTCTCTTCCCATTTTTTTTCCATAGATTGCAAGTTACTATCGAATTCGAACATCACTAGATTTCTGAAAAGATTCGATTTCGTCTAAGTTTGTGAACTGGTTCACAAAAATTTTAGGTGTAAACGTGTAGAAAACCAGTTGGTTCATTCAAGCCCGCGTAAACAAAAGCGAAGATATTTTGGCTTAGATTCAGTTTGCAATATGAATTTCAACGAATTACCCCATTTTTCAGATTTATATAGATTTGACCAATGGCAAGCTGTTTTCTACTCTAAGTAAATTTGTTTTAGCTTTGCAATATGAATTCCGTCGAATGATTACCTTTCATCCAGACTTCGGAGCAAGATTTCGTTATTCTCTGTTTTTCCTCATTATAAAAATTTATTTTTGGCTTGTTTAGAAGTCTCAGAATAGAGCAGCCCACTCTAGGGGACCATAAATTAAGCACCGCCAAATAAGCAGCAACATTCCGTTGCGGATAGACTAGACAGTGCTGTTCACAGGATATAGAAACTTCGCAGAAGTTCACAGGATGACCTAATGCCCTAGTAACACCGCGTTTCACAGAGCTGAAATTTCATAGAAAACTGTTGAGTAGAGCTTTGCAAGTGGGCTATGAGTTTACAGAGAAAGTATACCATTTTAGCACCCTCCTTGTAAGTACCATATATATGAAAAGTATTGTTAAAAGGGGGTTAGGGAAGGGGGAGGAGGGGGAGGCTGGAGTGAAGTGAAAGAACGATTACATGTTGTAAGCCTAAATTAAAAAATTTTGTCCGAATGTGAAAACACAATCTTCTGCAAGGTGGCCGAGAAGGTAGAATATTTGTCTCTTGATGCGAAAGGTCCGGTGTTTAAATCACACTAATGGTCTGAGATTGTAGATCGCGCCAGTCTCCAAATGAAATGTGTATATGTGCACAGTGCACATCGAACTACATGTATGTAGACCGAGCCAGAATCAGTTGAGCGTGAAAATGGAATGATAACGTCAGTGTTCTAAGTTTTACCGTAATTTTACGATCATCAAGACTATGAAAGTGTTACCTCAACCCCTGGCGTTTGCCTTTTTTAAATATAAAAAAAACCAAAAAACCAACAAAACAACATAGGTAATTTGTTGCCAGCTGTTTCCATCGGGAGATGGGAAAAGACAGTATTTGCTGAAATTGTTTAGGGACTTTAAAGAGAAATTCGATACTATGTTTTCAAATAATTAGTTACTGATGTAGGCAGACTTTGTGCCCAAGATCAGCGATATTATTTTTTTTTTTGGTCAAGTGCATAGTGTTATACTTTGTGGAGTTATATAAGGTGGTGCTTTTGCCTTTCTTTCTCTTTCCTAGAAAACCATTAGTGATAGTATAACGTTCTGTCATCTGGCCTTCCACAAGAGTTAGGAATGGACTCCCCACTTATTCTTTATGTATGTCACTGATACGAATAGCAGCTAATCCATTACGATAAACCTGCGAAAATTTAAGCAAGTTAATTAGGTTTATAAATTTGACTTAATTCATACAAAATTTTGTTCAAAGTCTGTTTAAAAATTTCCGTGTCAGCCTTTTCCATTTTTTTCCCTCGATTTGGATCTGTATAACTTCTAGGCGCAAGCTCGCACGCCCTCAGCAGCGGATTTCTCCTTGGGTATTTAGGGTGTTGTTTCAGAGGCACCTACGTGTCTGGTGCCATGCCATGCTGCAAAGAAACTTTAATTCTAACTCGAGCAAACATACTTCTTCGTTTTGGAAGCAGTACGCATCAAAAAGATTGCCGAAGACCATCTAAAAATGGCTGCTCTGTGTGTGCGCGCGCGCGCGCGCGTGTGTGTGTGTGTGTGNGAATCCATTGTTTTCTATAAATTATAATTTATTATTATAAATCTGATTACATCCATAAGTTGAAAGAAGATGGATACGCGTGGTGCACACTGTGCAAATAATAAACTACGGCACACCGGGAAAGAAGGCAGCTACCACCTAAACTCCATGCTTCAAGGAATTGTCACATCCTAACAGTAGGATTCCGGCGAATTTCAAGGACATTAAAGAGAAAGAGAATGCAGCCAAGCCTTCAGTAGCTTTTTTTTGTGAATTTGGCGTGGACCATTGAATCCAGCTCAGTGTGAACTGAGCTCATTTGTGCATAATTAAGACCAAATAAGAGATGACAAATTAATGTGCGTTATAGGCAAAGAGATGGTAACATAATGTAGTCTACACCTTGTTTAAATTTCATGGTAATGTATTCTGAAGTGTAATTATGAAATGAAGGATTAGATTTTTATCTTAAGTGACTGTTTGCAGTTCCCTCCCACCCCTGACTATGGTTATTCCTTGCTGTGTGCGTATATATTTTTTTTTATATAATATACTTCATCTGTGCAGAAGAAATTTAGGTTTTGTAGTCACAATTCTAAAATTGACTTTCCCTTAAATTTTGTTTGGTTTAATGTTTACTTTAATGCCTTATAATTGTGGAAAATGATTCAGAATTAAAAGCATAACGGCTGGGTTGGCTTCTGTCGCAAATGTCGATACACCGCGCGCTCTAGCAAGTTTCAGGATTTTTGTTGGTCTGGCATTGGCATCCCTGACTGATGTAGGCAGACTTTGTGCCCAAGATCAGCGATATTGTTTTGTCTTGTCAAGTGCATAGTGTGATACTTTGTGGAGTTATGGAAGGTGGTCTTTTGCCTTTCTTTCTTTTTCCTAGAAAACCATTAGTGATAGTATAACGTTCTGTCATCTGGTCTTCCACAAGAATTAGGAATGGACTCCCCACTTATTCTTTATCATCATCATCATCATCACTGTCATTTAAAATTGAGAAAAAGTAGAAGCTCAACCTTAATTCAAAGAATTTATTAAAAATCTAGTTAAGAAATAAGACCGAAAATTACTTCTAAACGTGTCGGCTCTAGGGACTTTATCAGTAGAATGAAACAAGAATCATCATCATCATCAACAACTAGCAGCAGCAACAACAACAACAACAACAACAACAACAACAACAAAAACAAAAACAACAACAACGGCAACATCATCAGCAAAAGCAAGAATCTTAAGATTTTTTTTAGCCCCTGTCCTTACGTTTGGACCCAATTCAAAGATCAGAAGAGCAAAACCTGACATGCATAAATTTCCATGAAAATCATTTCTTGACCGTGAGCTTTTTGGGAGCTCTAACAGTAACAGCAAAGACATGGCTTTTGTCATCCTGGGAAACTCGCCCAGACAAGCCTTCTACAGTGAAACCCATCTTTTACGAGCACAGTTGTAACGGAAACTTGGCTATATCAGACGCAGTCTCATTCCCCGTCCCCCCCCCCCC
>JAWQUT010000059.1:1527956-1539312 GCA_033807755.1 Ellobium chinense
TTCTTTCCTTTTACAACCGGACTAGAAGAGCGAAAATCCGGCTATTACGACATAACTGCCTCAACTTTGTACACGTCTTTGCATCACAGCTGATACATTAATGAAATCGTCTCGATCAGCTTTCACAAACTTACCGCCAAAAGTTACATAACGGTTAACAGTTGTTGTTTGTTGTTTTTTGTTGTTGTTGTTGCTATGAAGCCCGCATGTTTACTCATCACTTCAGATTACTTCTCATGTCACTATCCTCCATCTCGGGAACAGCGAGACTCGGTTACAACGGTTAATTTTTTGAAAGGCCTGTCCACCCGTCTTGATGGAAGCCCCATCGCAGTTTTAAGAAAAGCATAGAAGAGGGGTGAAAAAAAGATGTGTATAGTTACTGCCGTTTGCAGCCTCTCCGGTGAGCTTTTCATTATCCTGTCTTGCTTTATTTTTGGGTGTGATCTTTAGGGTTACATAGTTCCTTTTTTTTTTGTTGTTCAATTTGTCAGATTCAGGACTCAGTCTTTTCATTTCTGATACCATCTCAATTTACTTGTAAGGCTGCTCGGCCGCAAGCCATTTATTCATACTTTTGGCTTTGTCGCAGTGGATTTCAGAAGCGGAACCGACTGTGCGGCATGATTTATTGGTTTTACTCTTCCTCTCTTCGTAGAAAGCAGTAGAATTTCACCATGACTTGGAAACCCCTGGGATGGTAGAAAATCATTCAAATTCCTGTTAAGAGTATTAGAAAACTTTAAACCACATAGTCTTCATCACTGTGCCGAGACAATCGAATATTCACGCTCAAATTGCTTGAAACTTTTCCCATCAGTGTGTCATCTGCCGTCATGACATTTTGTGCACTGACTACGTTAAGTAATACTGGTATAGCATTCTGTTGTCAAATATCTATGTATCACTATCAGGTTAAAACTATATAAACCACTCTATGGAAAAAATTGTCTTTATACTTGGCAAAATTCTTTGTGAAAAAAAAATGCACCAGGTTTAATTAACTCTGCCCTCGGTCAGTTTCGTTTAAACGCAGTCCGGCGTGCCCCAGTATGCTTACAATATCAGGCCTGTAAATTAATTAGATGTATTATCTTCAAGCTGTGACGTCACAAAATACGTCATGCGGAGGCTGAAAAGACATTTACTTTCCCCATGGATCCCGGATCGGGTTTATTACTGATGAGTATACTCAGTACATGAAAGTCGTGGATATTCACGCGTCCCTTAGCCAGGCTGAGTGACACGCGAAGCTCATTAGCCATACAATGGGTCTCAGACACTGATTGACTGTTGCTTGATGCCTTGTCCGTGGTCAACAAAATGGGAGCTTTGTGCATGGCCGTGGCTCACACGATCCTTTAGTTAAGGAGGCTTTCTTTTCGAGTCATTTACTTCTTTTTTCGAGAGGGGTGAGTGTTCGTTCAAGGACGCTGTCCATTTTTAAAATGGACACGTCTTAT
The DNA here is from genome assembly GCA_033807755.1 of Ellobium chinense. Classification (NCBI taxonomy): domain Eukaryota; kingdom Metazoa; phylum Mollusca; class Gastropoda; order Ellobiida; family Ellobiidae; genus Ellobium; species Ellobium chinense. Next base: position 1,529,420 of record JAWQUT010000059.1, read on the forward strand.
TCTTAACCTGAAAGCTGTATACTATGGATTTCTTTAGTTTGTGAGGGAGGAAGACGTGGTTGAGAGACCAGGTCTCATTTCTTGACTTAAGAGCCCAATCCTTTAATGGCTGTGAGGTTTTTCTTTTCTCTAGGACCTTTGGTGTAAGGGGTAGCTAAGAGTTTTTTGAGAGCCACAGTCCTCTTAACTCTGTGTACATGTTCTTGTCAAAAAAGAAGTCGTAGTCTAAAGTAGAAAGGTTTTGTTTTAGTGAAGGCTTTTGGTTTCGGGGGTTGGGTAAAGGAATTTGTGTGTGTGTGTGNGGGGGGGGGGGGGGGGAGGTTGCGGAAGAAGATGGTGACTATTCGTAGACACGACTAGTTTTTGGATTAAAAGTGGAAGTATGTTTTCTCCAAGGCTTTGTACTTATATTGGAGAAAGGATGTGTCTGGGGTGATGGGGGAAAGGGGAGGGGGGGAGCAAAGTTTTGCCTAGCCATGAAGAGCAGGACTGTGTATACCGACGTTGTTTAGCTCGGGCTCTGCACGCGTTTGTTTCGCAGTGGCAGTCTTTTTATCGACGGTAGGACGTGTCTTCCATATAGATAATTTGGAAAAATATGGAAACGTTTGGGATTGAGGATCTCTGGGGACGTTTTTAAATATTTGATATACAGTGGTTTTGTAGATGAGGGCAGCATAGCGGCTTCTATATACAGAAGGGATGCCATTTCTGTAAATGCTGAAAAAAAAGTGTATAACCTCCTGCGATGCAACTTTCATTTATCCACACACGTTTGAGTTGATTTTGTTGTGTGCTTTCAGCAGACAGCATTCTGCCTCGGGATTCCGGGATGATATTGTAATCGATATTTTCAAATATCTTTTAAAGTGACTAATCATAACCCCGCTACCTTTGATAGTCGACTTCATTACTGTGCCATTCCAGTGACCTGCCAGACAATGCCAGATGCACTTGCGACTAGATACCGAGGTCAAAAGTATAATTAACGTTTGCTTGGTATTCGAAACAAATTCCACTCAGTAAAAAGTCATTCGTGTTTACGTGGAAAAAAAAAAGAAACGAATTTTTAGCACCATCAAGAGTGATTTGGAAGCCGATACCTTCAGTACATTTTTGTGTATGAAATTAATATAGGGGAAACCAGTTGAAGCGGGTATTATTAACATTATCGGCAAAGTCAACTTTTGGAAGTGAGTACACTCGCTGAGGGTAAGTATCAAGCGTATTCACTATCGATATCGACCAAGATTCAGCCTTAAATATACAGGCTCTTCTTTCGTTATGATGTCTGACAGGCTCTTCTTTCGTAATGATGTCTGGTTGATGCACCACAACCTTTTTCTCACAGTAGACACACCACAACCTTTTTCTCTCAGTGGACGCACCTGTCATGGCGTCCTGGCTCACGGAATTACTCGTTTTATTTTCCCAAGTTCGTTATTGTTCCGACGGTTCTCGGTACAATTTTCCGGTGAGTAAATGACCATTACAAAGTAGGTGTCCCGTTTCAGTGGTTTTTATGGGATTTAGTTTACCGTAGTCGACGCCGTCCAGCCAGTATTAGCTGCTTTTGTCACTTCTTTTTGTCATTAGTTTGTGTGTGTGTGTGTGGAGAAAAAAGGGGGGGGGNGGGGGGGGAGTGTGGAGAAATGGTCAAGCGAGATAAGTCCATGGTCAGAGTGCGTAGTGGGCATCATTAATGGCTGCGACTGATGTTCGAGACTGACAGCCAACGCGGCGTCCAAGGTGAAAGAAAAGCCTCGGCTTAAAAAGTATTTCATTCCGGTGAATTGCAACTTTTGAGGAGCGTGTAAAAGCTTGTGAGTGAAAAGAGCTGCGATTATCCAGTGACTTTTAGAAGAAAAATATACTGTATCCTCTTATTTAAAAACTGTGATTAAGCAAAGGTTGCAATAACGCGGAGTCTACTATTGCATGAATCCGACCGCTGGGCCTGTGGGAGTGAGATCTGAAGTAGCCTAGCCTGTAAACTTGCAGGTACCTCACCTATGCTTGGTGATAGCCCATTGTTAGAGCTTCGTTATTTCCACGAAAATGATCAGGTTTCCTCTGTCGAATGGAAAGACAGGGTAATTATGACATGGCACCCTATGGTCCTTGGCGTGTCACTCTTAAGGACTACCTGGTATTCTTTGTTGTATTGATCGTGGGCTGTGGTTACTAGTAGATAGATATGGTTTTGAGATGTCATAGATTTATCCATACGGAGGCGGTCATGGGTCTTCGACGATGGGATCTTCCTTGCGGTGACAGGAGACAATATTTCGTCTAAGGGTGACAAGATTTTCGCGTTTTATCTTTGCCAAGTACCTCCCTCCCCATTTGCAGTGGTTTTATTAAAGTAAATCCCTAAGCATAGTTGGGCTAACTGTCTAGTAAAGCAGAAAATCAATAGCATTGCTTTCTTGACTCTCATAAAAATCCTCTCACTCTTTTCTCTTGGATGGCTCCTAAAGGATGATTTCACGGAAAATAGCAGTCGTCAATTCACCGGAGCAGTCCGGCGTACTTTCGGGAAATTCCACATTATGAGCTTGACAATGCGCCTGATTGTCTAAACAGATCTTGAGGTGATTCAGAAAAGCAGATCAAACTGAAGTAGAGTCTTGTATTTAGTGGCAGAATCACTTTTTTTCTTGCTTTTCTTGCTTCGAGAGATCAAGGGTCGAACTTACATGGGGCGGACGTGTATTTTTTGAGTGACGTAATGACATAATCATGATATTCAATGATGTTGATATTTCGGGAAATTCCACATTATGGCTTTGACATTGCACCTCATTTCTAAACATATCGTGAAGTGTTTCAGAAAAGCAGATCAAACCGAAGTAGAGTCTTGCAGTTAGTGGCACCTTCTTTTTTTTGGTTTGTTTTGGTTTTTCTCGCTTTGAGAGATCAGGGATCGAACTTACATGGGGCGGACGTGTGTTTTCTCGAGTGAACTGATAAAGGTTACATCATGGTATTCAGTGATGTTGATATTACATACTGTTTTCTCAGTACTTGCGTACAGCATACAAAACCTTAGCCGAAATGTCTTGGAGTGGCGTCTTGAACCTCTACGCAGCATGTCGAAATCTCGTCGCCCATTGTGACTTATTGATTTTATTGAGCTGTTAACGTTGGATGCATGGGGATGTCACCCCCCGCCATAGTAAGCTGCCCTTATCAAGGAAACTTCCGAGTGAGACTAACGTTCCAATCATTCATAATTTCGAAAAGATACCGTAACTGACGCTTGATACTTGACATTTTCTCTTTGATCCTTCTAATAATACAATGCCATTTCGCTCAGCCTCATTAGACGGTCGCCTGATTCTTCTATAACACATTCTTTATGTGATGAATGGAGCCAGACGCTTTTGATCCCATGGACAGTAGCCAGACAATTATGAAAGCTCTTACCTCAAGAGAAGCCGAGGAAGCGTTCGGAAATTGTTCCAATGACCTGTTTTTAATTTGGCAGTCCTAAAAATATCTAATGAAAATTTACGCAACAGAGCAGCAGCTTTGTAAGGATATCCAATCATGATTTTAGACTGTTGCCTTGCATGAACGAGGAAGATAGTTGTGAACCAACCATTGGCGCTCCCGTCACTTTGTTCTACTGACCTGATTTTAATTTGGCAGTCCTTAAAATATTTACGAAATTTTACGCAGCAGAGCGACGGTTCTGTAAGGAAATTTAATCATGGTCTAAAATCCTTGCGTTGCATGAACCACCAAGATAGCTGTGAACCAACCGTCCTCGCATCTACCATGACTAGCCATAGCGACTGGGGGCCTCATTACTCGCACAAGTAACTACAGTATAGGAATTAGGAGTTGAACCCTAATGCAGCAGATTTAGCCCGCTGAGGATGGATTCTTTTTAGGCGCTTGAAGAAACGCGTGCCGTCTGCTACTGTAGTATGTCCTACGTTAAAACCGCCAACAGCTACCAATGAGAGATCTGTGAGAGTGTCTCTGGTGACTTAGATCATCCTTTATTGAGATCGGGTACACACTGAACATTAAAATAGCAGATTCGTCTCACTGAGAATGGGTTCTTCTAAAGCGTCTAAACAAGCTGGTACCGTCTGCTGTTTATAGTATGACCTACATTGAGTCCGCCAACAGCTGACTCTTTTTTGTGACACAAAAACTGGAATGTATTTAAGCTAACCGAATCTGCGCCAAAGAACAAAAAAGAAAAACCGTACAGTATTAAAGGCCCATTGCGAGACTCTGCAGGTAGTTAACGTTGACGGCCGTATTTCCCAGAAGGTTCAAACGGTTTTTCATCCCCATTTGTATTGACTTCCTGGTTGCTTTTCATGTCGTCTTTCAGCTTTTCCTTTTGGATTACACCCGTTTTTGGATACGATTCCTCCATACAGATTATACTAGCCGGCAGTTTGCTTTACGGCTCTTCCTTTGTCAGTCTTAAGAAAACTCGACAAAACAAAGATTAATTTTCGACTTCTGTTGTATTGATCTGTCGTCGCGTGTGGTGACTAAAGTTAGTTACGTCTTGGGTATTCTTTGTCGTTAGACTCAAGTCAGTCTCTATTAGGGCGTCACTGCCCTTGCGGACCCGACCGATAATGAGAGTTTTATTTTGGGCCTTCTCTCTCCGTAAGTGAGTCAAAGGAATTGGGATATTTGGGTTGTGGAAATACAATTGCGAATGTTTTGAAAAGTAATTTTTTTTTTTTTAAACCCGAAAGTACATCGGTGGAGATGGAAACAAAGCGAGTATGTCTTGGAGGTTGTAACAGGTATCCAGCTATCTGAATCTTGTGGCCAACAATTGTACTCAGATCTCTGGTAAAGAATGTTTTGATGGTGGCCTTTGTTAACTTTTCATAGTTCTATAAACAGAACATATCTCAAGCTAATGACTTGTCGGTGACTGGAACAGGTGTGTGCTTGTCGCTCGCGGTCGTCATTTTCAGCTTAATGAAAGCCGCAAGGAAGAGCTTATTAAGAATGTCTGGAACGTGGGTCTTCGTGAACTTCAATCATTTTGGCTAAACAGATCTTGTTCTTTCGTCTGCAGATGTCAGGGCTGAATGAAAAGCTGGAAGTGAAAGCTTAAAGTTAAAGAATATTGTGCAGACTGTTTTATATTTCGTTTTGGATCTGATTTTTAATACTCTGTAATTTCTTACAATGGGCCTGCCAAGGGTGAGTAGCGGAGGCTGACAAACCAACATCAGCTTAATGGTGACAGCGACAGAAAGCAATACCGTATTTAGAACCGATCCTGCACCGCACCGAATGCAATTGAAAACCTCGGGCTTGGCAGCCGATGGAAATCCAAACTCATTGATTGAAATAAACATTCTGTAACTTCTTATGTCTTTCAGACGGGGTCGAAGCATGTTTCCTGACCTCTCTCTCTCTCTCTCTCTCTCTCTCTCTCTCTCTCTCTCTCTCGACAGCGCGCTAAGGCAATGATACAGTTCATTTAAGTCTTAGACTGTCATCCAATCCGCGCTGTCATGAGAGAAAGCCGTTTTTTAAGTGCCATCGCCTATAGGTTGTCGACAAGCTAAATAAAAATCTGCAGGGAACATCTTTTTAAGAATGTTTTGAAAGTCTCTATGTTGCTGTTGCTGTTTTTAATCAGACGGTACCTTCGTCTCAGTGTAATTCAAACGAGTATTTCTTAAAATGAGGGCTTGGAGCAAGTGAGCACGTCTGGTTCTGTCGCCCACGGTGGCCATTACCTCTGGTTGAGAAGCTGCAAGAAAGAGCTTGTTATCACGATTTCTTGTCCTTAGGCCGAGAAGTCGCCCCTCGACTGCAGCACCTTGTTGTAACAGAATTCTTCACACTTGATCTCAGCCAGTGACAATAATTACAAAACCCTGTCCCCAGCATGCGTCAGAACTCTTCATTATACCCTTGTACTCCTGTAGTGAGACCAAAGTGCTGGTTTAACATGACCGCTGATGGGAGTGTTAGATTGCACTTACTGAGAAGGGGGAGTAACTCTCCCGTTGTCTTTGACGTGAGTGGCTGAAAACATTACGCGTGTTGACACCTTTGTCTTTATTTGGTTAACTAGGGATGGTCAGTGTGTAGTGGCCATGACGTCATATTATAATGGGTTTGCGGTTGGAGTCCTATTACCATACATCTGCATTATTAGGCTTATTCTTACAGAGAGTTAACCCCTGTTAAAGGCCAAAGACTTGAGCATTGTATATTTCCGAGGTTCTCAGGTTAAGCTTAGTTAATGTCTGAGACCTCTGCAATATTATGTACTTTCTCTAATCTCGATCGACTTATTACGTGTGTCCGTTGTATATTCTTGCATGAGGATAATATAAAAAGTAGAAAGGAAATCCAGTGTTACAGTAGCACCCAACCTTCATTTCGCAACGAAACTAAAAAGAAGTTCCATCACACACGGTACTCATTAAAATTTGTGTCTTAGATATACCAAATGTTAGAAAATTTATGAAAGTTGTGACTATAAAGACAGACAATTATAGGTTGAATATGTTTTTCAGCAAACTACACTGATACTATACTGGGCAGCAAAGAAGAGGAGCACAAGAGTAGTATGTGCACGGAAGGCATTACGATCATTTTCGCAGTTTGACAATACCGACCGGGATATAATAAACGGAAACTTTTCACTTTCTGTACATAATAGCGATAGAAAGCAATACCGTTTTTAGAACTGATCCTGCACCGCACCGAATGCAAATAAAAACCTCGGGCTTGGCAGCCGATGCAAATCCAAACTCATGATATATTATATCCTGACCCCATCAAGTGACTTTTTTTTTTTTACGACACGCGCGTTTGACAGCACCGAAATAATCGTTAAATTGGGCCATGAAGCATCCGCGGTTATGGTTTTTGAGCCGATCGTGCAGCCTTCGAAACAATATCAGGTTTTTTTTTTTAATATTAGATAATCATCATCTGTTATGCCTTTGCTTTAAACGACATTAAGGTCAAGAGGTAGTTCATCTGTGGCTACAACTCAAGGTGTTAGTTCAGTGGTGGAGGAGCGCTACCGTGCCTTCCGTATTCTTCTTTGTTAGAAACATTTAGAATGATTTTCTGGGAACATGTCAAGGATTCTTTTTATTTGTCATGCGAGATTTCTGGATGGTCATCGAATTGAAGTGGCGCATGCCATGAAAACACTGAACTTGGCTTAATGAGACGCTCTTGAACTTGTGCCCGTAGCCTGCAGTTCTTTGAAAACACTGATCTTGTCCTGTTTTGGGATGTGAATAAGCGCCTTGCCTTGTGTAAACAATGCTTGACGACATAATCATAATAGGCTATAGAAATGCACTGTCCTAAATCGTATCTGTCTTCTTGCAGGCTGCTCCATTTAGACCATCTGCCTGGGATAATTATATTTTTCATCGGGGCAGCTTTCCGTTTCCTGGACTGTGGTGATTTGGGTTGCTGGAGAGCTCCCTATCCAGATAACAATGTTTGTCTTTAATTCATGTCTGATATTAAGGTGTGGGAAAATGCAAAAAGGAAAGGCATTCTGCATGGAAAGGGCGGCGGGACCTGGTCTGACGACCACTTGGCGAAGGGACTGGTTTCAGGACCGACCCAGAAATATTGCGATCATCTGCCTTTTATAGTTCAAGTTCAAAGCTATTAATAGGCCATTGGCCAACACGCGTCATTTCACAATATATTGAACACAGTAGACTATACTGCGGAGACGCATTCATGTTCCTCGTGCACTCTGTTTCTACCCTTTGACAAATTTATGATCTAGCCGACACCCAGAAATTCGAGAAGTAATACATAAATTCATTACACTGATGCTCTTATCAGCCAGTCTCTCACACCACATTTCCTACCACCGTCATTCCACCACACATTCTTATAATAAAAGAAAAAAAAAACGGCGACTGCGTGTTGATTATTTTGAAATCTGATACGAGCTAGTCAAGGGTTATCGTGGCCGACCACAGGTTTTAGAACGTTTTATATTTCTTGTCGGAATATAGTCTAGACTACGATTTGTCGTTCATTTTGTCTTACGGCAGTCTCAAACGTGCAACTACGATGCAGTGAAAGTTTATTTTTTTTACATAGTTCCAATCATTTTGCATGAAAAGGCTACCTGTCTAGAGGGAGCGCTTATACTGTTTAAGGAACTAACAATGGTTGCAAGTTCCATGACATTGAGGCGTGCCAAAACGAGCCGAATAAGTGCGACAAAAATTATGTTCAAAAATATTGCGAAACAAGATGAAAAGTGAACAGTGCAGATCTGTTAAGTGTTGATACTGAATGAATAAGTTGCGGGCCATCGACAAAAGAGTTTTTCAAAACTAAATACTCCACATATTGGTACAGGAAGTCACAGTCATAGGCAGATCGCTTATCTCCAAGATAGGCAGTTCGCAGACTGGATTATTTTTGTGCTTGCTACAATTCAAAACATCAAGGAAAGGTCAGAAACAAAGAAAATCACAGAGTTATTGGTTCAAAAACCGCCTCACAGCATTTCGTTTGAATTTCAACTGCACTAGCCTAGGCCCCTGTGTCTCAAACGTGGTGAACCTAACCAAACTCATGTGGACACAGTTTAAATCAGTTGTTGGTTTTTTTTTTCTCTTTCCTGAAAAATTCAGTGAAATGAGAAAGGCGATTTGCCTGTGACTGTTGCGAGTAGGACCTTTCAGCCTGGGACAACATGTTCTCATATAGTTGACTTATTGATTGTATTATAGTATAGTGCTCCTAGCTGGTCACCTTGAAGTCGAGAAAATGAGGTCTTAGTGTAGTTTGTGAGGAGTATTGAGATAAAAAAGGCAACAGTATTTCTTATCCCGTTATGATGAAGAGAAATGACTCAGGATTTGACAAAGCATCCCACAATGAACACCAAGATTAAAATGAGGAAAGGAAAAAAAAAATCTGTATAGTGGAAGAGAAAGAAAGAAAGAAAGGAGAAGAAACTGAGCAGCTTATGGCATATAAAGACATAAGGCCAGTGGCTGTTTGCATAATCTGTATATAAGTTAACCTACTGCGTTGACTGCAATGAACACTACTGTAAATGTTTTGGGAGTTTCCCGTGGTTACCGCAAAGCGTTATAAATGTCGTGAGGATTATGCTTATGGCCACAGGAAATGCCGTATGAGACCTGATTAGGCGAAAAAGAGCACGGACCGCTGCTGCCCAGATCCCGAACATGGTTAATCTTTAACCAAAAAAAAAACCAAAACAACAACCAGGTTTCTTGGAGATCAGATCGTTTAAACGTGAAATTTAAGGAAATAGGTGCGCAGCATGAAAACTAGGATAGCATCTTCGTTTGCAGGAATGGCCCAACGGCCCTGCCTTCTGGTCCATGGAGAGGTGTTATCCTAGGAGATGATCCATCTAATGATCAGATCGCGTGTCTTGGGGCCTGCGGTTTCCCAGTGTTGGCCCGATAAGCTTGAATTTATGCACTGGACCCGATGCAAAAACGATACCGAACGATACTCGTCGTTGATATCGAAACTTACATTGTTACATGACCACGACTATTTCAGTGATATTGTAATGACGATTGCTCGTAATCATTTATGACCACTGGTAAATCTACTCATTTCTCGTTGTTTCGAAATGCTTCAAACATTTTAGATACGCATGTTTGCCTGTATCGGTACATACTCAATCCCGCGGTGGCAGGAATGGTTCTGTTTTGCAAAGATTCGATTCTTTCCAGGCACGAAACTTCTGTTTGTTTATAGAGAAGAGTACGGTTCATTAAAGGGGTAATAGAGTGGCATGTCGGTTGCGCCGCAAGGTGGCGTTACAATATCTGATGAGCTTATTTCCGGTTGAAGATACGCCGCGCTATAACGTGTGGCAGTGCAATCATTATGTGGCAGAG
>JAWQUT010000059.1:1540807-1561527 GCA_033807755.1 Ellobium chinense
CCTCCACCCCCCAGGCGCCCTCTTCCCTCCCTCCCCCTTTACACCCACCGCCTTCGTTGTACTTGTATCAGGATCTATTTCTGTCTTCTCGTTCACAGTTTCTCTTACTTAATTTCCAGAGTGTACCATTTTCAGCTACAACAGAAGTTCAGACCGGGGTCTCGGGCTAGCCTTGTTAGCCATTTGGCCACAGCATATTCCCCCCAGCAACGTTGCGATGGCTCTTCACAATGTAGTCGCAGGAAGTTCCTAAATATGACGTGTTCATGAGCCCCAGCCAGCCCAGCGGCCGACCCAGGAAATTGTTGCATTTGATCTTAGTAACTCAATTAGGAAAGCGGCAAATGATAGTCTTATGCTCCAGTGGGTCAGGGAAATGTGACATTTTCAAGCCTTGCGGAGATGTCTTTGTGGCTGATAATTGGATGCCGTGTCTCCTGTGGCCAGGCTGAGGAATGGGCATAATTGCGGAGCCCAGAGGAAAAGTGATCTGAAAGCTGTTATCCAGTTTAAAAGAAATCATCATGCTCTCGCTGCCACATCATATTGTCCCCCTTCACTTTTCCTCGCTAGACTTCACGAAGATAGGATTTAACTGACTTCTTCGAAAACATTTAAAAAAGCTTTCTACGTGGCTAAACGTGGCTTCCACATGGCTAAAATAGGCCAGCGTCGCCTACTTTTGTATTTACTTTGCAGCTGTTTTCCGTGCATAGCGCTTGTTTATTAATACCGAGTGGTCAGTGCGTCCAAATGGCAGCAGATCTGTATAGTGTTTACTCTCCAAGGAATTGAGAAAGTCCTAGAGTGATTTGGCTTTCTGGGGTAATAAGAGTGTGAAGTTGCGTGAGCGGGCATAAGCTTGGATAGGAGACTTATAATTACATTATTATTTATTATTATTATTTCTTCACTATTATTGTTATTATACCTACCAGATAAATGAATTAGCAGTCATTCACGTTTTTGAAACTCACTCTGAGGCCAAGACAAATACGAGGATGTTACTATTCATGCTGTTACCACAGCGTGTTTGAGCTGCTACTCTTACCCATTTCATTTCCGGTATTACATAAGTAAGGGCGGTCCAGTCCGCCAAATCCTTTGATATGCATGAATCAGTAACATTCTGGGATCCTTCCTAACACTCAACATATCATCTGCTCGAGGCCGGTTACAAAACCGCAGTAACCATAAGAATGTAATGTGGTCAGTTTTACTCCTTTAATCTGTGAACAGAGAATGCACAGACTGCTAGATGTTTTCCTTAGAGATGGCGTTGTCGGTTAGAGGCGGCATTTTTGGTTAGGGGTGGGCCGACGCTTGAAGTTTAAAGTATCGTAATACTAGCCTTTAACCTCTAGATAACAAAAGTACCAATTATATCTCGATTCTGATATTAAGTACCAGATGGCGATTTCGATACTTTCGACACTTTCCGATACTGCAAACTGCTCTTGGTATTGACAGCTAGAAGTGGATCGAAATTGATTTCGATACTATCGATATAGTTTTGATACCAGACTCTTTGATTACGCATCATATGAGGTGTCAGTTACTGAGGATCTGACGGGAAGGAAAATTTATTTCTGGTACTTTTCATAGTGGGTCGTTGTACCGGCTTAAGTGAGGGAAGACATGACAGAGAGAAGTTTAAGCAAAATATTTTAAAGAAACTTCTGTCTGAATTATACAAACTGTGTCCAAAGTATCAAAACTATATCGAAATCCAGAGGTTGAGTTTCGATACTGAATCGAAATTCCGAACTGTCGGAAGTATTGATACTGAGAAACGATGACATCCCACCACTTCCGATGGTTTTTAGTATCAGACAGCCAGCCCAGAGAGTAGCATGATACAGCACGTTGATGACTTTGGGAATGAATTCCCAGCAAACGCAATATATGGGATCCAGTTGGGGCCCATAGGGTTTACCAATAAAATTATCTGGCTCTGGGCTGGCCTGATTGACGCTGGCGTGATTCGTCATGTTCGCGTAATGCAGAATCTGAATGTCCCCATGTGTCATCCAGAGAATGGTATCCACCTGAAGCTTATGATGTGGTGCGTGAGTGTTCCTTCAGTATGTCCAGCCCACATGAGACCCACCTTTTGCCCGCCAGCAGGCCCCATGTGGGGCCTTTATGGCATTGGTATGGGGCGCTACTCGTGTATTGTGCGAATAGGGGAAAGATTTAGAGAGAGAGAGAGAGAGAGAGAGAGAGAGAGAGAGAGAGAGAGAGAGAGAGAGAGGGGGAGGGAGGGAGAGAGAAAGAAAGAGATCACTGACACCCGCGAGAAACAATCTTGCTATGAAATATGCGCCCGTCTCGGAGAATTTCAGTATTATTGTCTTCGGAATGTCAAATCCAGTTATCTGCCCTGTCAGACGGCAATTTCCATGTTCCGTATGTTAATGTGTATAATGAGATCTTTGGCTCTTTGGGGTTTTTCACGTTTATTTCAAATGAGATTGACTGATGCTGTGTACGGACGCAGGGCGCTACTTATTGTGATGGGAGTGATGTTTTATTTTAGATGGTCGGCGCGACATGAGATGATTTTTGTCGAGTTTTGTTTTTTTTGAGTTCCAGAAGGTAACTGGTCTTACGTTCTAGATCTAATAATGTTTTCCAATGTTGCGCCGCTTGTAAGGAATATAGTCCATTAGGTAGAAGAATATGCTCAAGTGTCGCAGCTAAGTGTAAATAGGGTTGATGGTCATGACTTGTAAATTGAACCTGTGGCCGTATACATAATCCTTGCGTTAATTAACGCTTTGCGTTAACTACAGTGAACACTACAAATATTTTAATATTTATATTAAAAATTGCCCGTGGTCACCGCAGTGCTTAACTAACCTAAGGATTTTGCGTACGGCCACTGGTGTTTCGTCAAACGTGTCGTGCCATTTTCATTAAGCCTGAAAAAGCTAATCTCACAGTCTACGCAAGATAACAGCAGGTTACGCATTTTGAAGAGCCCCGTTATGAAAAGTTGCGTCCCGCTATTACCTTGAGGTGCCAGCGCGTCATTTTTATATCGTTTCCAGCAAGACCAGAAAAATTCAAACATTAGATAATCAGTTTAAACCGGATTTCCACCCTCATACCCATTTTTAATCCTCCTCCCCTCAAAGAAAAAAAAAACACATGTTGATGAAACAAGCGTTCTTTCGGTGGCCTTTGTAGTATTCCCGATCCAAGTTTTTGTTCAACCGTTATCGAATGGAGGCTTTGGGGAAACATCACTTTCTAAATTGCATAATCATAAATGCAAGAACTGTCACGGACAACAATATGACCAGGAATGCCGAACCTGAACTTTTGTATACATCTAATTACAGTATGCCACAAGATTTATATTTGGTTGGAAACATTCTTTCCGAGCCTATATCGGAACATTCAGGGACTTAAACCTTTCACAGTTGGTGAACATGATGCAGCAATTAAAATAAATATCTTGATTATTCGGCCACTCTGGAGTTGAAGTTATATCATTTACAAGAAAGACGTAAAAATGTTACTTTCTGTCTTTAATATGCTAGAGAATGTCCCATGTCTTTCTTGCACTCACCCACTTACCCATCGCTGAAAGAATTGACTTCGATAATACTTGTTGGGGCTTTAGTTTACTCCAGCTGGTCACCTGGTCATTTTCATTACTTTAACCCCGCCTACGTTGGTTCAAAAATGGAGCTGTGCCGCGTGCTTTAAGTAAAAGTGGACTGGTAAGACTTATAGATATATCACCCCTGGTACCACCCCACTGAAATATCACCCCTGGCACCACCCCACTGAAATATCACCCCTGGTACCACCCCACTGAAATATCACCCCTGGTACTACCGCCCCACTGAAATATCACCCCTGGTACTACCTACCGCCCCACTGAAATATCACCCCTGGTACTACCGCCCCACTGAAAGTGGTCGATTACAGCCGGTCATCGCACCCGTGCAGAAAAAAATGCTTAAAAAATTTCCACTTAGCTTAAAAAGTTTTTTTTTCACGAACAAACCTGCGTAGATGTACTCAGATCGGTCATCCTATGGAGAAAAAAAAATACACGTTTTTTGAATGCACGGTAATAGGCTTCGATTTAAAACAAACAAAAAAAATTTTAGGCCCGTTTCGCAGAATGACATCACACTGAACTATGGGGCCCAAAATCAAACCTTAAAGATTTGTGTGTCTGTCCTTTTCTTGTTATAGTATAAATCTATTTTCAGCCATCAGCGTGACTTCTTTAGTACCATACTTTTGTTTCTCTTTGGTCTTTAAAAATTGCCTCACATAAAACTACTGAGAGGCCCTTGCGCAATTTGTGATGCTCGTTTGAATTCACTGTAGTACATAGTGGTACAAGGCAGGTCAAACGTTGTCTGCATCGAAATTCGCTTTCCGGGCTTGGTAGTATGGATCCTAACTTAACCCGACCCCGTCCTGTCATATCGGATTTCATCAAAAGAGTGCAATTCGGACGTAAAATTTGTACTGTGGGGGTGTTTTACTCAAAGCGCTCGGAAAATAAAGGGGGAAAAAAGTTTAAAGCGATGAAGTTGTAATGACAGAGTTAAAGAAAACTGCGCGGACGATATAGTTAGTCACAACATTGGATAGGGATAGAGAGAGAAATATATTATTTATACAAAAATATTTGAGAGAGAAAGGAAAGGAAGACACTAAAATGAAGAAAAAGGACTTAAAGAGAGTCCTACGAGAACAAAAGGAAAGAAATTAAAGGAAACCTAACACTTTTGCAATGAAATAAAAAGCTGTAAAGACATTTGAAAGAAAGAACGAAAGAAAGGGTGGAAAGAAAGAAAAAAAAAGTAGTGAGATGAAATGGAAGGGAATTTGAGCAATGAATCTAAGATGGAATGGAACTGAAAGCTGCTGAGAGAGAGGGAAATAATACATTGGTGTCCCTTCTCCCCCCTCCCCTCCAAACCCCCACAACAACAAAACTTTGAGGAGAGGTATAATGTGTAAGAGCAAAAGGAAAGAGAACGACAGAAAGATGTTTTCTCTTACCGTTAGCAGCGACTGCGAAGAGTGCTAATAAAAAGCCGAAAATGAAGCTGATCTGCAAGGCCCTCATTGTGCAGGTTGGGTAGATACAGCAGTTGTTGGCAGTAGAGACTGGAGGGTCTAAAACCGAATCTTAACTTCTAATGAGTATGAAAGTCTGGCTTGGCTAAAATTCTCTAAAAACTCTGGTTACCACTTCGAGCGAAGTCTGCGTTTCAGCCTGAGTTATTAAAAATTTATTCTAGCGCCGACTTGGGAAACGAAACAAAACTTTTCAGCTGTCGCAAGTCTTTTGTTTGTGCGCTGTGGCGCTGTGCCAAATGGCCCCGATAGGCGTGACAGGTACCGCCGTGAGTGCTCACACCTATGATGTTACGTGTCCCGGTGGGCTGGACAGCTGCTGAGAGCATTTGCGAGTCGTGGCTGGGCGGCCACGGGTTTTTATAGAGGAGAAACCGAATGCGACGGGTGGGCAGCTGCTGCTGATGAGCTGTGCCCAGCTACTCCCCCTGCGTGCATGCTTGAGCGTGAGTGCCGTGACGTTTGATGGCTATTAGCCGGGTGAGTTGGTGGACACTGGAGATCACAGGGAGAGGGGGTGGGATTGGGGGTTGAATAGAATGTAGAAGTTGGGTGGGATTGAGAAAGATGGTGAATGTCTTAGGTAATGTCAGTAAGAAACTTGAAATCTAAAATACGCACAGAAGTGAACTCTCGAGCGAGTTGGTGGACACTAGAGGGGAGGGACTAGATATTTAAATGGGATTGAGAAAGATGATAAGTGAGTTAAGCAATGTCAGTGCGAAACTTGAAATTGAAAATACACATAGAAGTGACCGCAAGAACAGACTATAAACAGACAGGCTGATAGACAAACAAACAAACTGACACACACTCAGTTTGCAACTTGGATTCGATGGATGGTTTATTCGCGGTATTTGTAATTGTTTGGCGGTATTTATATTCCCTAAGTGAGCTCATCCTATTCGCTATACCTTCCAAACATTATAGAGGTACATTGTGAACGATCTTGTGAAAGAGTTGGTCGTTAATAATCTGTATTCGCTGTATATGACCAAAGATCAATTTGGTAATGAGAATGTCAAACTCAATTTTTTTTTTTCGATGGAGACTTCGAAATTTGACGCTAACAATTATGAGTCGAGTACACCAGTCCTAGCTGCATGAGTTGTACGCACAGTACCTGAGCTAAATAAACGTATTGTTTTTGTTGTTTTAATACTCTTTGAGAAATGAAAACGGGCGGAACTGAATTCAATAAATAGACAACCATCCATTGGTTACAACCACCTTACTAGGAGGAAAGTAAAAACAGTGAGAAACGGTATGTGAAAACAGTTTCTTACCGCACTCCATGCCCAAGGGAAAAATTGGATAAATGGGACATACACTTTCATGCTATAGCGCAAGCACATTCTCAGTCAAAGTCATTTAAGAGTATGCCTTACAGCACTCAGATCACCGTATCACCGCACTGTATCCGTGCTGCTTCATAGACTAAATGTCCGGCATATCTCATTACTGCTGCCTGGAAGGAGTCTTGCGCATCTTCTCAGTGCTGTTTCAAATTAGAGTCTTATTACAGGTGAACAGGATTAGGCAGAAATAGAATTTCGAAATGCCATCAAATCAACGGGCGGACCATTTCAGCTTATCTAACCCTATGAAGCCCACGGCTGTATCAGGCTGTCTGTCTTTTCAGTGCATCTCGATTGACTGAGATTGACAATATTGAAGATGTTTCCCCCTCCATCGCCATATCTTTTTACGTGTCATTGCAACAGCTCTGTGTTTCCGCAGTTCACCATTAGCGGGACGCCCACCTGTAGAAAATAAAAACAGAACAGAAGTCACTCCCATAGAATATTAATGCGACCAGAAATAGGAAAAAGCACCTCGGCTTGTTGCACGAACAACCGAGTCGTCAAATGCGTTCACCATTAGCGGGACGCTCACCTGTGGAAAATAAAAACAGAGTAGAAGTCACTCCCATAGAATATTAATGCGACCAGAAATTGGAAAAAGCACCTCGGCTTGTTCCATGAACAGGTAATAGCTTGTTTTTACCACTGTTTTTTCAGTGCAATGTGGCGCACAAAAACAAAAACTTAAAAATAATATACCACTGTGGACACGTCCTGGATACATACGAAAAAGAAGAAAAAGGCACCTAAGCTATGTGTCATAGTCCTTGCGGATATGAATGCAGGAAACGAAAGGGACGTTTCTTTTATTCTGTTTGCACTAGCAGTTGCTCTGAAATTTTAGATAACGGGAAGTGTGAGTCCCTAAGCAAGTAAAAATGGCTGCGATTGATGCGGAAGAACTTGAAGAGCGCGCTGACTTGCGAGTGATGTTCGCCATATTTATGTTTTTGGATCATTTGTAAGCATATATTCCACCGCTGGTTCTTGCCAGATCCTCTTCTGAGACAGAACCGGTGATAAAAAGTTCCACTAACAAATCTGAAACTGCAGATGGTGGTAGCCATTTTGCTGAGCTCACACTTCCGATGTACCACAAAGATTCGAAGTTTTCTAACTAACTTATAGGCTCCGCCCACCTCTCCACGTGGATAACGCACGGGAGCAAAACACTTACCCCAGATCTCTGATCTCTGACGATACAGCACACAAAGTTGGATACTTCAGATCCTGGTCATTGTAATGACCGAATAAACGGAAAATCCTTTGAGTCTTTTGAGCCTCTCTAAGTGGCGGTTCGTTGGTAGCGAAAGTAGCAAGCAAGTTCGCCTACCCCTAGGTAACCCAGCCAAAAGCGCTCTGACCTGATTTTGCGTAGCCCTGACCAAATTTTGTAAAGAGAACGGGGTTTTTAAAAGGTGGAGAACAAGAGTATGTGGGCGGGACTTCCGTTACTTATATAGTCACGAGACGCAATCAGAAATCCTTACGCCCACCTATCCTTACTGATACAGGGTTCCTACACCCTTATCCTTGCTTATATTCCCAATCAGTGATGCACCTTTATTCACCCCCTCTCTTACAGAGAAAAGGGAAATTTGATATTGAAAAATTAATTCACACGTCTCCCGTGGAAAGGCCAGTTCTTTTATCATGATGTAATTATGGAGATATCTTTGAAGATGTCTCAACCAAAAACCGTCTTTGCCACGAGCGAACCAAACTCTGTTGCAATCGAATAATCATGCAGAATCTCGAAATCAAGGCCCTGTAATTTTTTTGACATTTCATAGCGCTATTAGTGATGGCTGGGGAGAGACTTAATGTCTACGGCCAGGCAGATTGGAAATGCCTGATTGCCCTGGGCTAGCGGATGTAGATTTTTGGCCAGCTTAATGCTGGCGAAGGATTTCTTGGTTTAGGCAAGCAGATTTTATAATAATACCTTCACTTTTTTTTTGTTTGGTTTTTTTGTTTTTCCATTTTTATTTGTTTTGCATGGCCGGCATGTCCCAGGACTTCAGCGTGCTTTTGTGAGCTTTACATTATTATTTTTTTCATCACTAATATCATTGTCATCTCTCTCTCTCTCTCTCTCTCTCTCTATATATATATATTATATAAAACTGTTGGAATCGTTCACTGCTATGGTTGGTTCTGTCTTAAAAAGAGACAGACAGACAGACAGACAGACAGACAGACAGACAGACAGACAGACAGACAGACACACACACACACAGACACACAGACAGACAGACAGAGATGACTGTATGCGTATGACGTGGTCGACACTAAAGGCTTGATGATTTCATCCATGTCATTTCAAATGTCACATCTCAAGCTCCCTCTAACTTCGTCTTTGTCTTGACCACCCACATCATGACCTCGGGCGTTCGTTTTGCATTTTAGCTAACTTTAGAGACGATCTGCAGTATTGAGATGAATAAGGGCACAAGAACCAGGGTCCCAAAAATAAATACTCTCGGCGTTTCTTTTACACCGGGAAGGAAGACTCCCACGGCCATTGAGTACAGCAGGGAAGCAAATTTGATTGGGTCCTGAAGTACAGAGGTGGGATGTATCCTTTCTCGTTGACAGTCACAGCCCGTGCCAAAAAAGAAGTTTGTACAAAAACGTGGCATCATGTGTGTCCGGCTGTCCATTGAATCACTTGGTGTTAATAAGCTTCTAATCTCACCAGGCCCAAGACAATCTGATTCCCCTTTCGAGTAAAGTGTGTCCACATCGAGCGAGGAAAGAGGTTTGACACTGAGCGTGGCCGAGCTATTCAACGCATGAAAATCCGGGAAGCCCCAAACGCTGGCCCCTCTGCGGTTTTTTTTGGGTTTTTTTTTTTCCCTCAGTAATCTTTGGTAATGGAATCACTGCGGGTCCGATGGCCTGGCAGTGTAATCTTGTTTTAAAGGTTGCCTGCAGGGGTTGCCGTGGAGCAGAGTGGTTAGTGGGATTTGATGGACTCGGCGCACCATGGTAGTCCACATTTATTTTGTTTCATTTTTTGGGGGCATTTTCTTGCGGTTGATTTGAGTGTGTCATGACATGGGTTTTGGGAGGAAGAGAAGGACGGACTGACTTTGTGTCACGCGACACATGACGATAGTGGACATGTATTTTTTTATTTTTCTATTGCGAGAGGATTTTAGTGCTAGACTGTGTTCGTCATGACGTGGTAAACAGCATTAAAATTTGCATTAGGAGTAGGAGGCCCACAGTGATGGTCCATAGATTTTGTATCACTCCACCGGGTTTTGCGGTCACACATGTACATAGATATACTACTAAAATCACATCACTTTCGATGTGGCCGAACTGAGACCATGTCTGTGTGTTGATGCATGTACATCGAAAAAAGAAATACTCGGATCAGAATGGCTTTGAACAAATTTTCAATTGATTGGCATGCTAGTACATCTGGAATTACCTTTTCACACCCCCAGACCTGCCCACGGTAACGGGGTAATTCCTCAGAATTAGATTGCTTACCGTTTTTGACAGAATTCTCACCTGTGAAGCATAAAAACCTCTTCTAATCAGTAGCCAGCCGTGTCAAATATTGCAGAGCCGGTAGCGAGAAATAATAAAGAATGCCTGAAGTGGACTCAGAGTAAACGCCTTTGAAATTAATGAACCAAACTTTTGAACCTCAGGGTTATCGCCATTGCACTGGGCAAGAACATGTAAGACTAGACTAGTTTTAGCGCACTTAATTGTCTATATCTGCCGTCTTATGACAAAAAGACACATATGCAATAGAAGTGGTATGTACCTGTTTGTCGGAAGGCTGCAGATATATTCCAGACAGTCATGTCAGGCAAATCTGTTACAGATCTTCAGGGATGGTGTTCGTTCCCTCTCCTCCTCCCTCCTTCTTTTTTTTCTTGGTGCCGAGATGTTGTTTTTTGACAAAGAAAGTGCTGTACGCTCGCTTATTTTAGCGTCAAGAGCACGGATCGCAAAATTTAATGCTATAATCACTGGGCGGAATGTGCTTATTGTGGTGTTCAATATTTCACATTTACTGTGCTTGCAAAACAAAGGTTTTGAAAGAATAGATCAGTTTCATTAAAATTAGCTTTTTTTTTTTTTTTTAAATTGTACCGTGACGAAAATGATGATACAGTAAAATCTGACGTCCTCCAATCCAGCTTACTCGAAAAATTCCAAATGCTCAATGTAATGCCATGGTCCAGATTTCCTTAATTTCTATGTCAAAGTTTAATAACGATCGCGAAAACCTCACAGATTTGAGTGAGGTCTATGCAGCACATCCAACTGCAGTAATAAGTGTGTGAGAAGGGTATTACATTATCGAAACGTATGCATCAATCCTCTATGTTAAATCCAAAGTGGGCTGCATCAGAGTTGCACGGGAAGGCATATTTTTGAGGCAAACTGATCTAAACCCCGTACATGCGCGGATCTTGATGAGATCTGTCCAGGATTCATGGATGTTTTCAAACATCTGGTTACAAAAAAAGACGAATATCTATTTCCTCTTACGACAATAACTTTTTTTCAGGTTGGGGNGGGGGGGGGAGGAGGGGCATCTTCACTATGTAAAGGTCAGTACTCATCTTCGGACAAAATATTTTGGCGAAAGTGCAAACGCTTTAACTATAAAAAGGTTTGTTGTTTTTTTTTCTGAAAAAAATTGTTAGTGTAGATAAGCTCTTTTGTCTCGAGGCAGTACATGTAGATTTGGTAAAGGATTGTTATGATATCCAAAAAAAGTATGGTAATGATGACAACTGTCTTGAGACTGAAGTTACTTTGTTAATATGTGCGTATGTTGAGTGCGTGCTTTCGTGTATGTGTGTATGTGTGCATGCATGGGTGCGTAAGTGTGTGTGTGTGTGTTTGTGTGAGAGTGCGTGCGTGTCTGCTCGCATGGGTATGCGTTGATGCACACTGATTTTTAACGCCCAGAAATATTTGGGATCTAGATCTAGAAACTTACAAAAAGCATTACGTTCCTCAATTAGGATGGGCTCGTCTAGATCTTGTCTGGAGACTGAGATTTGTGTCTGTCGAGTATTCGACCGATCGCGTCACAATAATCATTATCTGTTTAATTGTTGTAAATTAGTTCATATCTGTAATATTACTCAAGACATTGTCACTGTTTCTGATAACACAGCAACAGTAACAATTATAATAGGCGTTGTGGCGGATGAAGACGGGATGGGCGGTAGCTGGCCTTGTTGTATACTGAAATCCACGTAATATGGATTAGATCTAGAGTACATGTCACAAGTCCGACCTCCAAGAAAAAAAATCGATAATGTAGCACGTAAATAAAAAACCAGAACTTCTGATTTATTAATTCTGCATGTCAGATTTCGCCCTTATGGTGTTCATTCCAGTTGTCCATTGGAATAAATTTTATATAAGACCCGTTAAGTGAAATATCTAGGTCAGCACTTGTCACTACGATCGGCACTTCTTAGTGCGACACCTGGTAGCTTTTTTCCATTGATCCACTTTGATATTAGCACGACTAATCACTGTGCCTGCATTTTATCTCTGTGCTGACATCGGCCAACCTTGTGCTCACATTGCCGCGGTACAGTTGTGATCTCGTTTGAAAACCAACCAAAACAACAACAAAAAAAATGTTGGTCCAGAGCAACAGAGACAGTTCCTGGACAATGACACTGTCTAGTGATAGTCCCAATTTTTCTCTTCCTTGCCTAACTTTACAACTAACCCTGTCTCTAACTCTTAACTGAGTAAGGCTCTAGGCACTTAATGTCCCAATATCGAAAGTTGCCGGTGTTTAGGGTTTATTAGAAGTTCAGCGCTGTGTCTTGCGCAGAAATATAACGCTCAGTATTGTCCTAAATGGCTTTCTTGTATTGTGATAGAAGAGTCTGCCGTCGAATCGATGAGTTGAGAGCTTGCGCAATATTAATAGGATCTCTTACCATCGTAAGACACTGATGCATCGGCGTTGGATGCACTGTAAGTAGCGTTCAACATACTGGATTGCTGTAATTCTTACGATGGTAAAAGATCCCATTGTTAACGCGCAAGCTGTCAAGTAAGTGAGCCAGCAACTTGGTGCTGTGAGTCTTCATGTATGACCTGAGGACAATTTTTAATGCGCAGCATCTTCTGAAGACTGAGCAAACAACAATCGCAGACACTGGATCTTGTTTGTCGTATTTTTTTTCTTGATTGCCACAGCCCTTTTCTGCTCACAAAACGTTATGCCCCTAGAACAGAGTTGTTGTCAAAGGATCTTGTCATGTTTTTTGTTCCTTCCAGTGCGCACTGTCTAAGCTGTTGCACGACAAGATGTCCTTCGGTCTTCCGAGGTCACGATGGCTTTCTAGCGAGTGACCACAGTAGCTTGTTTGAAGTTCTGCTGTCATCTATGCCTACAACGTGTCCTATCCGATGAATCCGAAATCAGTAGGTCCTCACCCTGTGCATGTAATATGAGAGTACGCGTACGCTCTTGGCGAATGACGGCAAACTACTAAACGCTCTCTGATTTCACGTTGATACAGGGTAGACTCGCATAACAATGACCTTGTCTAAAAATGGACTCATAACCCGTCGCGTGTAATGATATGACATTGTTAACATTATGTTGGCTAATATGGTAGTCATATGCTCGATTCTGCGGAACTGCAATGTCCGTTCAAATGCAACATGTTGAGAGAACAAACTTTAGACTTCAACGCCGAAAAGAGAGAGAGTTGTTGTATGCACATCCACTCGCTTTATAGCAATTTATTCCATGCTCCCTTTGAATTACGATTAACGGAATCCAGAGTATAACAGTGATGCTGTTTTGGTCTGAAGCCTTGGTGGAGATTGTAATTTGTAGTCTATTTTTAGTCAATAGATCGTAGTTGGTATAGAAAAGAACCATTGATAAAAGCAGTTATTACCTGATTATGCGAGTTACCTCATCGTTACTGTTACTTAAATATAGTGAGTGGTATGTTATCCGGTCCGACAAGTGTATATTACCGTTTGTTATCTGGCGCTTAGGGAGCGTTATGGTGCAGATTAACCCTCTGGACAGACTCAGTCTCAGAAGCACGTGTCTGAGCATGCGCACTTGGTATTAATGCTTTACATGAAGGATGGGCATATTCGAACTCAAATTTTGGTATTCGTCGAATCTTTGAGCCATGATTCGGATTCATTGACTCCATTTCTTAGAGCTGACACTCTCATATTTCAGATTTCATAGTTTGTATTTGAACTCACAGTAACCGAAGTCACAGAGTTTTGCGTTTCATTGACATTCCTCTGACCTTGATTTAAAACGCGAAGTTCGGATTCGTGTTCGGCGAATCTGCGGGGTAACACGAATTCGATTTCTTGTTTCTACAAATTTCGAACTTTTGCCCATCCAGCTTCCCATCTGTGAGGTCTAAATCGATGACAGAACCCGTGTGTACGACCGCTGGGTTGACAGGTTCCTAGTAAGACGACTGCTTTACATATGCACCCACAAAATAGGGTTAGGGTTGTGGGATTTGTACATGTCAGAGTAAGAAATGTGTAATTAATTTTCTCGGGTCTGTATGAGTTTTTCGTGATGGAACCCAGACCCAAATGTTCGTCCACCGTCCAGTCATCTTTTTCTCAGAATTCACGAGGCGTTTAAGATCCCTACTGGTACTTAGAATATATTCATGTCCCTGATAAGTGCTTAATTTTGAAAAAAAAAAAAGGTCATGAGTCCTAAAATAGTTCTTAATGTTTCTGAAGACAGAGTCCTCAGCATTTGCTGCTATCCGTAATGGATATGCGAAAGTCATAATTTCTTTAATTTTACTGAAATAAAGTGAAATAAAATAAACAGAACAAAAAAATCCAGAGAGATGAATAGCTGCTATTCCATCTTTTACTGTTTACAGCATTTGACAGTTGTACATTATTCTTTTACACCATGACCAGGCAGCAGATAGATTTTCTGGAAATGGTCCTCAAAGATTCTTGGATTTATCTAAGAAAAGTGGCATGAACCCTGTTTTCGTCAGCATTTTTTTTTTTAAAGTTTACTGAACGTATGGCTGGACCATAGAACAT
The DNA here is from genome assembly GCA_033807755.1 of Ellobium chinense. NCBI lineage: Eukaryota > Metazoa > Mollusca > Gastropoda > Ellobiida > Ellobiidae > Ellobium > Ellobium chinense. Next base: position 1,555,360 of record JAWQUT010000059.1, read on the forward strand.
TTTTATAAAAATAGGAAACTCTCTTACTCGGAGAGCGAGACAACAGAATATCTTCAGAGAAAGATACCCCAGTCTAACAAGAGTTTCGGCCTTTTTTGATTTCCTGACACTCTAAAGATATCGTAACCATGCCATGAAACATTAGATTTCCTCTACGTCGTTTAAGTCGCGAGGGCGCTACTTTGCCTTTGCCCTTCCCTGCCAGCAAAGAACATGACCATGGAAACATAACTCAACTTCAGGCAAATAGAGTTTATCTGTTGGCGCTGGGCATGGGAAAAAGAGGAGAGGCTAACCGAAGACCTCAAACCACGAGGACAGCATTTTTTTTTTCATAATTTTTTTTTTTTCAAAATCATGCGTAGAGATGTCTAAAAGACGTGGGGGGATTCTTGCTGATNCATACTTTAATTAACTAAAGGAAGACTATTCTAGGTGATTGTGAGAATTCATCCGGACCAGCTTTGAAAGTGGTAGACAAAGACAATAGAGGTGGTGTAAATGACTTAGTAGAAAGCCACTGCCCATGACTATGAAAATCTGGAAGCACTAGAAGGAAGGAATGTCTTTTTAATGAGTGCCATATTTAGTATCCGTTAGAGCTCTCTGAGTTCGGACCTCCAGTAGAGGTCAAATATTTCGTAGAGAACTCTCACTGATCTCTGCTTTGTCAGCTGTGGGCGGACCTATGAGGCCATCGTCTCATTACAGGCTGTAATTCTGCTTTCAATATCAGGGCTCACTAGTAAGAGTATATATTAAGCCTTCTTCTCTCCTCCCTTTCACACGCCCTGCACTCACAGACTTACAAATGAAAGTCACGTGGAGTGAATTTTGATATTTTGGAAAACTGTGGTCATTTTGCTTTATTTTCCTCGAACCTATTTCTTTCCTGGGTGTATTCTTTTGTTTTGAGAGGTGGGCAAAGACAAATTAGTTTCCCCTGGTTTTAGGCAATGAAAACAGGAAGGTGTATTCACAAATATACTCCTAGTTCAAAATGCCCTTAGGCTTGCTTTTGTTTTGTTATGCTTACAATTTGAGACACAGACAGACCGAACTAATGATATAAAGCTGGACGCTAGCTAAATGTTGGGTTCAGAGGGCAGCTCAACAAAGCTCATAAAGCAGATATAGTGAAAAAAAACCCACAAAAACAAAACATAAATTACCATTTGTTTCATAGGCCTGTAACCGTAAGGTATTCCACTATAAACTTGGCGGAGTCTCTCCGCACGGCCGTCGTAATGATGGTGTCTCGTAAGACGCCTGCTCCAGCGAGACAGCGCCAAAAATAGGCCTCTAAGTAATCACGAATTTTTAAATGATGTTTGCTTTCCGTGACTGCAGGGGATGGTCAATACGACAGTCCCTAAAAGTTTTGCGCGTGAGCAAGGAAATAGTAGCGACTGAGCAATTACGGAACTGTCAGCGGCGTTTCCAGACAGGGGGAAGGAATTAATGATGTTTTCTGCATTGTTCTAGTCACGGAAGAGGCGCATGTGTGGGATGTCCTATGGCGTATCAAAGTCTCATTTCCTGGCATGACCATATTTGAATCTTTGGCTTGAAAGTAGTTCCGTCGAGTGAGTTTAATCGCAACCCTTGTAATGGAAACTTCTGTAAATTGACAAATTCTCGGAAAATGGCACACAGTACTGACTGCATGAAAGTCATTTGATTTCAGCCGCGACATTTCCCATTCTTCCAGTGAGTTGCAGTTAAGTTTGGCTGTCTGTAGATTTGACGTAGAAAAATGGTAAAAAGAGATGCTAGAACATAGGTGGTCTGTTGTAAATTGGATTTTCGGTCTAGAACGAAGCGACGTGCGTCTGTTGTGATTTTTCGGATAATTTTCTATGGCAAAATTATGATAGACCGAGATGTAATGGAAGAGGGGAGGTTTTCATCAGTCATGTGGCTTCTACACACAAAAAGGACATCGCTTCTTTTGTGAGCTGGTTGTAAATTATTTTTTTTTTGGGTGCATAAAGCGTAAGTCTGGAACAAAAGTTCAGAACCTTCCGGCGCGCAACTTTGCTTTGCCCATTCTAATGTTTGTAGGGTGGAGCTTTCATTACTCGCATCAGACAACACTCTGCGTTGCAAGGCATTGCAAGGTTCCCGAGAAAGCTTATCATCCAGTAAAATGACAGACATTCTACTTTAGAGTCAAGTAAGAACGACGCAAAGGGCAAAATCCTGCGACTCTCCCAAAATATGCTTAGGTTAGGGTTAAGTAAAAAGAGGCAGAGAAAGGGGTAAGGTTAAGGGCAAGGCACAAAATATGAATACCGGTTTTTCTGTTCTATGGTGCTGGGTATGTATGGGGTTAGGCGTTGTTCTTCTAGAGTGAACAGACAAAGGCCTTGGAAAAGTCCGTGGATATTTTCGACGCATGGTTGTAGGAAAGTTTTAAGACTACCAGACAATAAGTTTGAATTGTTTGTGCAGTGAAGCACGGATAGTGCGTACACTAATGGGCCGACCAAAAGTGTACTCATTAACAGAAATCCGTATTAACCATACCCTGAGAGAAGAAAAGTTGGGACCAAACATACTGTACTCCGTATTCGTGTTTACGTACTAAACGTGTTTGTATTAAGTATGATCCACTGTATCTTCTATACCTACGATAAAAGCCGGCTGTCCAGAGTGCTTATATGATGACAACACATTGTCCATTTCCCTGTGGCAGTCCACTTACCTTTTTTAAATTTGTTTTCTCGGTTCTCGCTTCCAAATAGCAAAATGCATTATTCTCTGTGCGTAACGTCAAGAGCAAATAGCTTTCTCTAAACGTACTCTCCGCTTAATCGCATGTTTCTCTGGCTCCCTTGGAGTTGCGATCAAGTGGTGACAACTTGTTCCATCCTGTGGACAGCTGGTCTGTAACCCTATTTCCAAACGCAAAGTCTGTCTTTGTAAAACCTCTTTTCTTTTCTCCTCGGCATTTTCGTTCTTTTAGTGGTCTCATTCCCATTCCACGTGAGCTAGCCAGCAAACTGTCCATCCTTTCGTCAATATTGACATTCCGTCGGATATCGGATGTAACATGAATATTTTCTAGAGCAGGGCAAATACGGTTGAATGCTTTCCCAATTTGTGCATGTTTGACACAAAAATTATTGTGTTTTACGATCTGTCCATGAAGAAATGTCCATCGTCATAAATATTGAATCGAGTCCTGAGAAAAGATCTAGGCCTTTATGATACCGTAATATTGAGGTTTAGAGTTTGTGGGCAATGACGTGGCTGAAAGGCAAATAGTCATCGACATTTTTGGAGCCATGATGTCAAATGGTTACACGATGAACTCAAGATCTTACGGTAGTGAGTTTGATTCCTGGCATGGTTACCTTGCAAGTGCCTCGGTCCACCCGCTTGTAAAATGGGTAACTGACTATTAGCAGTGAAAGGTATTGTCGAAATGCACGTGATCGGGGCCTGAAAATTGCAGCGGCACTGTATGATCTATCTGGAGCTGAGAATGTATTCAAATGATTTGGCCTGCTAGGATGATAATAATAATGTGAATTGGCGTGAGGGGGGCATTGCTTAGATTTGAAACTAATAAAGCTCAGTATAATATTTTTATTTTTTTTAAATACTCTTGCGTTTGACTTTATTCAAGTGTCCTGTGTTGTAATTCTGTGGTCCAAGTTTACAGCATGAATGGTATCAAGATCTTTCCATGTGGGAATGTTGAGAAAGGTTTCATTTTCCATTCTCCCTGAGACTTTATTTTGGCACTTCCTTATTTCTTTTCTTGTCAGTGAAATCTAGAAGCATGAGATGGCTCGTTATTTCTCTTTTGTGTCCGTAGAATTCAAGATTAGTTCGAAGTGGAGGGTGAATTACATCAGTACAGTTGTAGTCTGTTAACGACGTCATTATGCGTGTACAGCCTATGCAGCAAGAGTTTCTGCATCAGAGCTACTACAGTAGGAGTGTGGTGTTTTTTTTTCCTCGAGGATCTAGACTAATTTTCGCGAATAGTGGAACATTTTTTTGGGAGGATCTAATTTCGCGTAACTTGCATGATGGTATATGAGCTCAGGCGTCTAGAGTTATCTTGGGAGATGTTACAGGATTACCGATGAAAAGTATTAGCTTGGCACTTTTAGCAAAGCAAACTGTAATCGATAATATCCAAATAATGCGGGGCAGTAACTAAAATTTATTGTACACCCTTTGAAAAAGTTCGAGAGCAAGTCAAGCTGAACTCATGATATTCGCGAAAATTTTGATTCCCATGACAAACAATGTTTCTACGGTAGTTTGATCTTAAGTTCCCAAAATTTATTTTTACTCTTTGAAGTGACGTTTGCCTGTTGTTTGTATCTGTCAGGTTTGGAGTATGGATAACATGATCTGCACTCAGACACTAGTACGTCATCAAGGCAGTGTGGCCTGTCTGGCAGTTTCTCGGGGGCGGATATTCTCAGGCGCTGTGGACAGTACCGTCAAGGTAAGCATCATCTCCTTTTTATGTACCTATGAGAACTTCTTTTCTCTCGTGCTACCTGAGTTATTCAACTCAAGTCTTTTAATGTGAAAACATTTGCCTTTTTGTCCTTTAAGGCAAGCACCTTGCGTTCGTTGTCATATTACTAGTACAGTGTCACTGCGATTCGAAAACTTTCAAAATCAGATGTAGGCCACTTTTGACAAAAGGTATTATGTTATGTATGGGATCAAAGCCCATGTTGATATGTTCAGAAAATTAAAGTGTGCCTATATTTTCTTACCAAAATTGCAATTGCAAAGATGCACACTGACTCATGTTTGCTTTGCCCTAGAAATTTTCTGCGGCGTTCTTTCAAAATTGTGAAAAATTACTTTTTGGAAGTACAGTCTAATCAAGAGTCGGTGCTTTTGCACATTGGGCACACCTATTCGCGTCCTACCATCTTTTGAAGCCATCACCTCAAAGTGAAAATACATGGGCTTAATGTGTTCATCAGCTCCCGATTTCTATAGTATGGCTCTTTCCCGCACCGTTTGAACCTTGGTCATTTTTGTTTCATTACTCTTTATATTAACGACTACTAAAACATACGAGATTCCTCAATCTTGTTATTAACGTGTGGACAGAGGGTCACTTGAAGACACTTTCTTCGTCCACTCAGTATCCTTATATGAGAGGCGTCGGTCATTATCTGCCATAGCGAACACCTCTTCATCATTTGCCTTCAGGGTAATTAGCCTCCGACTCATCCCACCTTGATGTCATTAACGACAGTAATCCGTTCGTCCTTGCGTCTCGCGTCCTTTGACGCAGATTTTTTTTTCTTAAAAGAAGGTAGGTTGTGTTAGACTGTTATGGCCTGCTAGACGTGAGGATCTTGCTGAAATCAATCTGAAAGATATCAAACATTCTGCTCTAGAGACGTTCTCGGTTTGCCCTCTAGCTGATCCCAGGACGATTCATGGTCAAAAGATTTCTCATCAACATTAACCCACAAAGATGGAACAAAAGCTTTTCTCTAGTTTTGGTTGGGGACTCTGTCAATATACTTCAGGCTTGTAGGTCTACCAGGTCACACCACAGTCAGCTCAGTGAATAGATTTATGCACTCATTTATTGTTCATGCACGGTCATTCGGGCTTCGTGTGCCACAACTCCAGTATCATTACTTCCGTTTTCCACTCTTCGATAGAGGAATGTGACTGGCTAATATAGTCAGTGTAACATTTGCTTTTATTAGCTGATTCATCTTTTACGTCTAGAAGGGAGATTTGGTGACACATTCACACTTCCATTTTGCATAAACCAGAAGTGAACTTCACGGGGGTTGACTACTTAAGGAAAACCTGTCGAATTCATGCCTTGGGTTTCTCTACAACTCTCTCGTCCTTCCCTCTCCTGTAGCGCGACAAGTGTTTTCTCCTCACCCCCTCTCGCCCCTTGGTTGGGGAGTTGACAGTCTGGCCCTCGCGCCGTGCATTAAACTCCAGCTAGAGGTCAAAGACCCCTTAAGTATCTGGCCACAAGTTTCCTCCAGTGCAGGCAGCATCGGAATTTCTGTAACTCCTTGATGCCACTCGAAACACCTGCACTCTGCGCTCCAATTATAGGGTCAAGCTGTTTCCTGTTGGCCGAAATCAGCATGTTCATTTCTCCGTGGCATAGATACGACAGGGGTTGTTTGGGAGGGGGGGGGG